>VDFB02356799.1:0-12165 GCA_007258455.2 Sequoia sempervirens
GAGAGTGGGGGCTTAGGCTTTAAGGGTTTTAGGATTTAGGGTTGAGGGATTGAGGTTGGGGTTGAGGGTTCCAGGGTTGAGGTTGGGGTAGAGGGTAGAGAGGGAGAGAGGGTTGAGGGTTTTAGGGTTTATGGTTGAGGGTTGAGGGTAGAGGGTAGATGGTTTAAGGGTTTAGGGTTCAAGGGTTAATGGTAGATGATTTAGGGTTTAGATTTTAGGGTTTAGGGATCACAATTTATGGTTTAAGGGTAGAGGGTGTAGGGTTGATAGAGAGAGAGGAGGGTGTTGAGGATTTTAGGGTTTTAGGGTTTAAGAGTGTGTCATAGAAAAAAGGACCCTTTTCTTGACATGGGATTAATTCATAATAAAATGGACTTGATGAGGTCTTAATCTAGTGTTGTGAGACATTTTATGTGCCCACACTAGGTCTTGGACCCTTGCAAATTGAATAACATGCTTTTAATGGCGCCTTGTAAAGGACTTTCACACTTTTCTAGACTTGATTAACCTATTTCTCCCTAATTCAACATTATAAAATGTTTTTAATAACATTATTAAATCAATCTAAAAGGTTCCTAACTTAAACTTAATGATAAACTAATGTTGCAATGTGTCTTGCACATTCACATTAGCTCTTGTGCTTTCCTAGGCTATGTGGACCTCATTTTAGTGTTGTAAAGTGTATTTAATCACACTTTCACATTGATTTTTGTGTCCCAAGCCCTACTTTACATTTACATCATCACTAATAGGCCCCTGATAACCCATATTGTGCATCTCAAGGTTCAAATTAATCAAATACCCAACAAGGTTGCATTTTAGACCTTATTTCCTTATTCCTTGGTATCTGAGTTGTCAAAATAGCCCCTCTAGGATTGATTCGCCATGCATGGTGAATCAATCCCATCCAAGTGGGACCCATTCACCATGTGTGGTGAATGAGTCCCATTTGGCCCCATTTTTACCTTTGAGTGGGAAAAAAAGTGAAATTTGAGTTTAATTTTTCATCATGTTGGCTTGTGATGAGGTATTAATGAGAAAATAAGGTGAAATTTATATAAATAAAAGTATTTTAACTCATTTTTACATCTCTTATCATTATTCATCCACCAATCTTCTATTTCAAGTCAAGCAACTTAGGGTTTTATCATTGCAAGGGATTAAGACATTAATTTCTAGACTTTCAAGGGAAGATCCTCCATGTTTTGCTATAGAATTTCAAGACCAATCATCATGGAAAGGTAATCAACTCCATTATTGTATGCTTCATTCCATTATTTCATCATTTTGGTTTAATTACCTAAAAGGGGTTTGACCAAGGCAAACCCCCATGCCCTAACATTCAACATCTCTCTCTCTTGTCTTGTTTGTATGTAGATTTAGATCTCTTGGAAGCTTGAAAATAATTGAAGATCAAGTTGCAAGGTTAATCAAGTTTTCTCCTCTTTCTTCAAGTCAAAATATCAACAAAAATCCACTTACACATTCAGAAATTAGAGTTTCAAAAGAGAACACATGTAGAGAATCAAAGTGTAGACCGAAAGCTTCGGATTCCACTCTTGAATATTCATAATTTTAAAAGTGGAATCATTTTCCATGAGTGGAGAATGAGTCCCACTCCAGGGCCAATTTTTAGTTTTCTGCATTTTTAGATACCCTTTTGTCCAAAATAGGCTCTGGTTTAGTTTTACAAAATTGGGATTGATTCACCCATAATGGCGAACGAGTCCCTCTAGGCCTAAAAATAAGCATCAGTAGCATTCCAGAATCAATTTCCATCCTTCATCAAGATTCCAGGTGCACACTTTTAGTTTGGTTCATTTTTGTTAAGTTTTGCATTCATTTCTAGTTCATTGTTGCATTACCACAATGTGTTTTCAAATATAGCATAGATCTAAGTTTTCATTCATATTTAGTCATTTAGATCATTCAATTACATTTAGTTTACTTCATTTACATTAGATAACACTGCACATAAAATAATTTGAGTGAATCATTAGCATTTTTGGCCCTACCTCTCTCCTTTTAGGTGAAAAACCCTAGAAGAGGAAGAGTTGTCCATAAAACCCAAAAATATATGTTTCAAAGGGTTGAGGGTAGACGGTAAAGGGTAGAGGGTATAGAGAGAGATAGAGAGAGTGGGGTTGATGGTTTAGGGTTTGGGGTTTATAGTTTAAAAGAATTGCCGCGGTGCAGGGGTTTAGGGTTTATGGTTATAGTTTACAAGTTAAAGAGGATGAGGTTTACTAAGAGTTTAGGGTTTTACACAAAAGGTTGAGGGTTGAGGTTGAGGGTTGAGGTTGAGGTTGGGGAGTTGAGGTAGATGTGGTTGAGGGTTAAGGGTAGAGTGTAGAGTTTACTGTGGTTAGATGTTTAGGGTTTAAGGGTTTACTGGTTTAAGAATTTTAAAGGTTTAAGGATTTATGGTTTTAGGGTAGAGGTTTTGGGGTTTGTGGTAAAAGGTTGAGGGTTGAGGGTTTAGGGTTTACAGTTTAAGGGTTGAGGGTTGAGGGTTGAGGTTAGAGGCTAGAGGCTGGAGGCTAGAGGGTTTAAGGGTTTAGTTTTAAGGGTTAAGGTTGAGGGTTTAGGTCTCCAATCCCTCATCTCCCACTCCCTCTCTCTCCCATTGCCTCTCTCTGGTCTCCCCCCACCTTAACTGAATAAATCTCTCTCCCTCTCAAGGCTCTCTCTATCTCTCTCAAGTCTCACTCCCTCCCACACTACCTAGACTAATATGTCTCACTCCACTCCTTACTCCATCTTTGTCGGTCTCATGCCTCCCACCTACTAAAAAATCTATTTCCACTCCAACCCCCTCTCCCTCCCTCTCTCTCTCCCCCTTTGGTTATTTTTATATCTGGTCTCATCCCTCCCAACCCCTCTTGTTGTGGTTTCACTAACTAGATAACTCTCTATACCTCTCAAGTATCTATCACTCTCATGTCTTAGTCCCTACCATACTACCTTAGAGACTAGTCTCTCTGACTCCTTTCCGATCTCCCTCTATCTCAAGTCTCACTCCCTTCCTCTCTATAGTGTGAAAAAAAATCAAAACAACACATTTGGTGCTTGCCATTGGTGATTTGGCGAGTGCCAAATTTGGCGATTTGGCAAGTGCAAAATGTGTTATACCTTGAAATGATAAAATAGGGGTTGACCCTATGATTCGAGCCCACATGCTTCTATATTTTTCTGGTTCAGTGTTTTGTGCAACTTAGAAATGATTTTTTTATGTAGTTGACTCCCTATTGAACCAATCTATGCTTGATCCATCACCTCTTTACCACAAATTTGCATGCTAGACAGTGTAGAAGAAGATATTTTGAAGTTTCTACACCATTTTACATTATCTCAGGTAATATATTCATTTTGGTAATATTGAAATGTTTAGATTTATTATATTTGTTTATTTTTGACAATATAAACTAAATTGATTTAATGATTTTATTAATCATAACAATTGGACATAGAATTCAACATTGAATTAGATGGGATTTGCATAAAAAAGTTTATTTTTTTATGAGTTTGAAGAAAAAAATTGAAAAACATGACATAATTTAGAGGAATTCATGTTTAAACTTATATAAATGACATCAACTTAACATAAATTTTCTTATAGATTCTATTTGTATTGCTTATAGTAGTCCATTTCGAGCATGGCTAGTGGAATTCACTCTATTTCATTTTAGGTCTAGATGTTTAAATTGTGTTTTTTGTTTTGTTTTTGACAATTTTAGACCATTCATTTGATGATTTTATTAATCTTCATTGTTACACATAGAATTCAACATTAAATTAGATGGATTTTTTATGTAAAAGTTTAATTTTTAGGAGCTTGAAGATATAAAATGGAAAACAAGATACAATAGATTCAAATTCATTATTAGTTAAGGTTGTGGGAAAACTTTTATTTTCAACTAATTTGGAAAATCTAACAGCTTTCATCAATGTTAATGCAAGTTTCCATTAATTTTTTTGTGCCACAAAAAAATCACCTTCATCATGTGCTTAACTTCAAGTGACTTGACAGAGTTGGTTTAATGCAAGCTTCCATTCATTCATACCATTTACCTTTCTAAGAAATAAAAAAGGGAAAATTTTGTGCAATTGAAAATTCTTTTTGTCTTTCTAAGTTACCACATTTCCAAAGAAATAGTGAATAATTCTAAGATATAGCATCACAAACCCTTCTTTGAATTCATGTTCTTCATGGCCTGGTTGACAATCACAATGTGGTTTTGAAAACAATATGCACAAGAATCTCTAGTTTCCAAAGGTGGTAGAAACTTATAACCTGTGTTTGACACAAGTATTTTCTCCTAAGCACTTGTCCACACTCCAAATTTTCCCCTCAAACCCTTCTTAACATTGATCAATGCTTACATGGACGATTTTTGTACAAATCCCTCAAAGTACAAGGTTTTACATAGTATAGTTGCAAAAAGAAACAAACTATCCTCAATAACTCACACAAAATGATGATTTATCAACCCTCCTTTTGTCAGCACGTGCATATAGGCCTACATAAAATTAGTACCAAGTTCCATATATTTTCACCAGACACATCAAAAGTTATGGGTTCTTTGAAGCTCACTATAAACCCTAGGTTAGGGATAGCAATGTTTGATACTTGATATGTAATGTTTGATTTAAGTCACATTAGTTATGCAATGTAAAGTAATTCTTTTAGTTTTAAAGATATGCAATGTAATGTAATCAATGATTTAAATATGTTTCATAAAATGCTTGGTATGTTTCATAAAATGCAGTGTAATTTGCGGTATGGATATGTTTGAAAAAATGCATTACAACTACTTTTCTTGCGGTATGGAGGTAGATGTATGTATCAAAACTTTTCTAGCATAGACATGTTTGATAATTCCAAATAACTCGTTGCCTTCTTTCATAAAATGCTTTGGTTTGGCTCATAAAATGCAATGTAATATGCCATATCAATAAATTTCATAAAATGGATTACTTACTTTTGTTCTATGTGTGTTTTCTAACATGTAGCATTCAATGTCATGCCGAGGAAACGATCAAAGGCTCTAACACTGAAAGAACATGTAGTTTAAAATATTAGGAGAAGAGAATAAAATATTATATCTCGTGAAGCAAAGGAATTGCAGTCCATATAACAAGAAATTCTTGTGCAATCTAAGAGATATGTTCAATTGGAAAAAAAAGGGCACAAATGAACAAAATTTGTGGAAGGTCACAAATGGATCTTGAATTTGGGAGCACATCATCAAACATAGATGAATTTGAATACACATCTCTAGTGGAAGACACACCAACAACAACCTGTGGTTTTCCAAGTACATCAAAAATCACATCTCCAGTTGAAGACACACCTGCAACAACATGTGGTTTTCCAAGTACATCAGAAATAACATCTACAGTAGAAGACACACCATCAACAAAATTTTTCATTTTGAAATTACATCAACAAACACATCTATATTTGAAGGAACTCCACAAATGACATCTCAAGTTGGAGGTACAACATCGTTTACATGTCAATCTCAAGGTATGTAATCAATTGCACCTCCAATTGAAGGTACACAATCTATCCCTGATGTTGTTGACATTCCTAATGTTGACAAAAAGAAAAAGAAAAGATTCATAATGGAAATGAGAGAAAATAAGCTTGAGTCTAGAAAAGAGAAAAATATATTGGTACAAAAGAAAAAGAAAAAGAAGAAACCCCTGGTAAGGACACATAATCCTATGAAGTTAGATGCCATATTCAATGGTATTGTATAGAATGAAATGCTAGAAGAGACTGCTGCACTATATGCTAATGTTGATGAGGTGGAAAAGGCCACCATTGTAGAATCTATTGTAAAATACATTGTTGTTTTTTAAGTAGATATGAGAAATATTGAAAAACAATTGCTTGTAGAACTTTGGAATGTATTGATTGAGAGAATAAAATAAGCTATAGAGGAAAAAGCTAAGTTGAAAAGCTATTGTCTTAATACATTGTTAAGTCTACTAAGGTCCTAGGAAGGAATCCTTCTATTTAAGCTCTAGTTGGCATGTATTTAATGCTTGTGTCCTAGGTTGTTATGAGTTAGTTGTCTCATGTGATACGATTAAGACACTTGCCATGATCTTCTCTAATCCTATTCCTCACCTTTCCTATATAAGCAAGGCATCATATGTATATTATGATATTCATTGTGGCTATTATTTTGGCATTCTTCCATCTTTAATCATAGCATGATATTTATGATGTCTCTCTTGTGGAAGTTATTTTTTCTTGCAGGTGATCTTGGAGTGTTGAGGAGTTCACCATAAACTCCTATAGGATGGAGGTGGCAAATCAACCAATAGGAATTGACCGCCAATATTAAATAAAGTGGTGAGAAAGTAAATGCTCCAGCCTTTAAGGGTGGGGATACCTCATCACCTTATCTCCTAGTTATTAAATAATACTCACTTTATCATATTAATCAAGCTAAATAAAAGTGTAGGAAAACCTATGACTAAGGGAAAATAAATTATCCAATTAAGAAAATAAAAATGTACACCAACATTGAATTTAGTATATTTCATTAAACCTCTATATATAATTACACTATACATGTATACAAAAAAATTTGAAAGGTTCCTTAGTCTCAAATAAAAGTATTATTAGCTCCTCAAAGATCATATAGATAGACCTATTAAATAATTTATGTTTCTCAATATCAATTGAACCAAAAATAAAATAGGTGGGCAATCACCTATTCTATCTAGGTCATTCAATTATGTCATAGGATCCCAAGTTGGATTGATTATCAACCCAAAAGGGTGAGTCAATTCTCAACAAGGATGACCTAAGAGGAGTTCTTTTAGGGTTTGAAGGGTTCACCACCAAGAAAAAGCTTGGAAAAGACAAATGAACATTCAACTCACAAAATCAAGCAATGCAAGCCAAATAAGGAGATCAAATGACAAAATTAAACCACAAGTTAGGGGGTATGTACTTGGGAAGTCTTGAAATGTGATGAGGATTCTAGAAATGAAAAATTGCTATCAAAATATGCTAGGGGAGGACTAAGACACCCTTACTGTTGTCTTAGTCTAGCTGCTAATTTTTGGAAGAGATGCAAAATCTTCAAATGTCGGAGTTCAGAATCTTAAAGAAACTCTACAAAATACCCCTGAAAGTCCACTAAGATGGCCTTATTGTTGTCTTAGTCCCATTTGGAATTTTTGAAATCTCTAAATGTGTTCCTAAGCTCCAAGGTCTACACTTGCCTCTTCTTAGATCTGAGGTCCTCAATCTTCTAGATCTGGTCTATAGGTGAGTTTTTGTGAAGATGACAACTTTGTAATGCAACTTTGAAAACTTTGCACTCCAAATGATCTTCAAGTCTTCAACCTAGATCTGTAAACAAAAACATACAAGAGAGGACAAACTTGTTAATTGTTAGTATATGGGGGTTTTCCTTGGTCAAAACCTTGTAGGTAATTAAACCAAATGATGAAATGAATGAAATGAAGCATGAAACATGAAATATGTAAATGGTACCACCTCAGATGATGTCTTGTGAAGAAAATATGCAATCTACCATGTAGTGGCCATGAGGGATGTAGATCTTGGATTGTTGGATTTGATGTGAACAATGGTTGTAAATAGATCTTCAATGCTACATCCACAATCTTGGCTCAACAACATGAATGGATGCACCAAAACCTTGATATGATGCTTGAATCTTGATGATTGCTACAAATGCTTTATGAACTACTCTTGAAGACTCTTGTGGACTCAATTTTTCTAGAATAGATGCTCCCACAACTTTCTTAGATGAAAAGGAGTGAAGGAACCTTGTATTTATACTTATCTATGCTTAATATCCTAAAATTGCACCACAACAAGCCCACATATGAGATCATTAATTAAAGGAGGCTAAATCCCACAAAGATTTGAAATTAAATCCTGAAAACCAGCCAAGGAGGACTAAGACACCCTAGGTGGTGTCTTATTCCTAAGGTTAAAAACTTGGGGCATAGATTCCAAAAAGGGGCCCAGTTAAGGCACATTTGAAATCAGGGTCCCAAGACGTTTGGGGGACAAAGATTCCCTAGGTGGCATTTTAGTCCCGACCCAAAAATTAGGGACACTTAGAAAAAATCATTAAATTATCATTTATGCATTGGAGAACATTGGGATTAACCAAAAAAAGATATAATTTATAGGGCTTGTGGATGCAAAATAGGACCAATTAAGACATAAATAAGGATAAATAAAGCAAGGTGGGCCCAAACAAGTGTGAAAATGCAAGGATATGCATTTTACTACACTATGTTTAGCCTCCACTTTAGTGAGACCATGAACTTGCTTCAAACTCACACTAAAGTAGCCAACCATGCAATCAAGAGGGGTTCAAATGTACGAATGCTAGTAAGATAGGATGAAAATAACCAAGAGGGTGGCCAAGCCCCTAGGATCAAGATCCTATGGAAAAATAACATAGGAACAAAGGAAAACGCTTGCAAATGATCTATGAAGCCATAATCAGATCGAAAACATACACCATTAAAGACAAAAAAAAGGAAAAATGCAATAGATCAAGCTTCAATTGGTCATCCAATGTGTTGTGATCAGCTCTAGGCTTTTTTTCCAAGAGATGTTTACAAGTGGAACACACTATCCACTATGCAAACAAAGCATACACTCACAAGGGCTAGTGAAGTTAGTTGTCCACTAGGTGAGCCCCCAAGAGGTCCATATCAAATTTGTACCCCCATGACTATGATAAGGACAAAAGAAAGAAAATACATGCTCACAAGGGCTAGTGAAGCTAGTTGTTCACTAGGTGAGCCCTAGGGGACCATATCAAAGCCATACCTCCAAGACTTTAATAAGGTACAAAAATGCAAAGCAACAAGGAAGAGGAATGTTCAAAGGGATTTTGCTTCGTTCATGGAAGGTCTCATCTTAGAGAACATTATGGTTAATGTCTCCAAGAGAGTAAAATTCAAAGAAATATCATGCTCTTGGAGGAAATAAAACACCATGAAACCACCAAGAAAAGGACACATCACAAGAAAAAAGAAAATCGCACAATGAAACATGAGTGTCGATGTATGCCCCCACTTTAAAGTAGTTTCTAACATCATTACTGTGAGAAATTTATTTAAAATAGAAGAAGACATGAGAGATTATTTAGAAAACCCTATGCCAAGTCATATGTGTTGGCAATACAAGGGATGGCAACTAAGAGTGGGGGGTGAATCAGTTGTCACAAAAATTCAAAACTTATTCAACTTATTAACCTTATTCTCTTATCTAATTATTAACCATGAAAAAATAAATCATCAATGCATCAAAAACACACATAACACCAAGATTTTTTTACGTGGAAACCCTTTTAGGGGAAAAACCACAGTGGAGGTTAGTCCACAAAATTATACCCTATTAAAAGTATAATGAAAATGAAATATGAGGAATGCACATGTATTCAAGCACACTGCCTAGAGCTCACTGCTCAATTACAAAGGAAGACACACTATCTTACAAAGAGATTGAGATTAAAGCCATCCATATTTTGAACTGAGAAAATAGCATCTGCTAATGCCCGATTATAGTTACAATTAGCTTATCTATCTTAATATATTAATCTATATATAATTTTAGAGATATTTCATTTTGAGGCATATTTTTTACTAACTTTTTATTTTTTAAATTTAAAAATACTTCGAAAATGAAATATCTCTCGGCATATAATATATAGATTAATATATTAAGATAGATAATCTAATAGCAGTCGCGGCATGCGTAACACATTGAATAAATTAATATATTTAGGGTTATGATTAGAGTTAGCATTTAGGATTAGGGTTTATATTATGGTTAGGGTTAACATTAGAGTTAGGGTTTGGTTTAGATTTATTATTATGATTAGGGTTAGGGTTAGGGTTTAGTGTTAACGTTGGGTTTATGGTCATAGTTAGTGTGAGAATTATGTTAGGGTTAGGGGTAGAATTATGGTTAGGGTTAGGGTTTGGATTATAATTATAACAAGTTTCAGGTTAGGAATAAGGCTTTGGTTAGTGTTAAGGGCAGGGTTGGAATTACTATTAAGGTTTGGATTGGAATTATAATTAGGGGTAGGGTAAGGATTTATATTTGGTCAGGGCTATGGTTTGGATTAGGGTTAGGGACAAGGTTAGGATTAAGGTTAAGATTAGCATTAGGGTTAGGATTTGGTTTACAATTATGATTACGAAACTTAGGGTTAGGGTTTAGAATTATGATTATTGTTATAGTTAGCATTAGGGTTTAGTGTTATACATTTTATAAATTAATATAATTAGGGTTGTGATTAGGGTTAAAATTTAGGGTTATGATTTATATCACAGTTAGGTTAGCATTAGGGTTAAATTTTATATCATGGTCAAGGTTAGCATTAGATTTAGGGTTAACCATTTAGGATTAGGGTTTAGCATTTAGGTTTATGATTTTGGTTAGGGTTATAGTTAGGGTTAGGGTTTAGTGTTAAGGTAAGTGTTAGTATTAGGTTTATGGTTAGGGTTATAATTTTTCTCTATGGTTAGGATTATGTTTAGGGATTACATTAATGTTTGAGTTAGTGTTAGGGTTAGGGTTATGGTTATGGTTATGGTTATGGTTATCATCATGAATAGGAATAGGATTAGGGTTAGGATTATGGTTAGGGTTAGGTTATGGTTATGAATATGGTTAGGGTTAGGGTTAGGGTTATCATCACGAATAGGTTCATCCTCACAAATATGGATTAGGGTTATCATCATGAATAGGGATTAGGGTTAGGGTTAGGGTTAGTGTTAGGGTTAGGGTTAGGGTTAGAGCTAGGATTAGGGTTATGGTTAGGATGAGGGTTAGGCTTAGGCTTAGGGTTATCCTAATCCTAATCCTAATCCTAATCCTAACCCTAACCCTAACCCTAATCCCTATTCGTGATGATAACCCTAACCCTAACCACAACTATAACCCTAACCCTAACCCTAACCCTAACCCTAATCCATGTTCATGATGATAACCCTAACCCTAACCACAACTATAACCCTAACCCTAACCCTAATCTTATTTGTGATGATAATCCTATTCATGATGATAATCCCATTCATGATGATCCCTAACCTTAACCCTAACCCTAACCCTAACCCTAATCCCTATTCATGATGATAAACCTATTTGTGATGATAACCCCAACCCTAATAGCAATTTTGACTCTAACCCTAACCCTAACCCTAACCCTAACCTTAACCCTAATCCTATTCGTGATGATAAACCTAACCCTAATCCTAACCCTAGTCCTAACCTTTAATCCTATTCTGGATAATAACTTAATTCACATGATGATAACCCTAACTCTAACCATAACCATAGCCATAACCCTAACCCTAATCCCTATTCATGATGATAAACTTATTTGTGATGATAACCCTAACCCTAACCATAACCCTAACCCTAACCCTAACCCTAACCGTAATCCTAACCCTAACACTAACCCTAACCCTAATCCTAACCCTAATCCTATTCATGATGATAATCCTATTCGTGATGATAAACCTATTCGTGATGATAACCCTAACCCTAATTTGAACACAAACCACAATCCTAATCCTAATCCTAATTCTATTTCTATCGCTAACCTAAACCCAAACCCTAATCCTAACCTTATTTCTAACCCTAACCCTAACCTTAATAATAACCCTAATCCTAATTCTATCTCTAACCCTAACCCTAATCCCAATCCTAAACCTAACCCTAATTAATTTAATGTTGACTCCATCATAGCCCTAACTCTAACCTTAACCCTAACTAAACCATCTTAAGTCTATTTGAACCCTAACCCTAATTGTGCCATAACCCTAACTCTAATTGAACTCTAGCCCTAACTTTGAAACACATTGTTCCCCTCACTGAAACCTCAATCCTAATCCTAATTCTATCTCTAACCCTAACCCTAACCATAATGTTGGTCGTATCGCTAACCTTACCCCAACTAATCCTAACCCTAATCTTCACTCTATCTCTATCCAAAACCCTAACCGTAAACCTAATCATAACAAAAACCTCATCCCTAAACCTAATTCCATCTCTAACCCTAACATTTACGTTAATCTGTACCCTATCTCTAACCATCACCCTAGTTGTAACCCTATTTGTAATGCTAACCCCAACCC
>VDFB02356800.1:0-27648 GCA_007258455.2 Sequoia sempervirens
TAATGCAAGAATTTGTTTCATTGATGGAAGAAAGTTCCTAGAAGGTATGAGGCATGAGCATATATGTTTTGCATTGATCCCTAGAGTTGATAAAGAAGATACTAATGAGGTACGTATAGAGGTTTCAAATATGTTGAATGAGTTTCAAGATATTGTTTATGATAGCATACCTAAAGTTTTTCCTGCAGTAATAAAGATTAGTCATTAGATGGACTTGATTCCTGGAGCTAGTTTTTCGAATAAGGCAACTCATCGTATGACTCCAGCAGAGAGTGAAGAGTTGAACAAACAAGTGCAAGAGTTGTTGTGGAAGGGATTGATAAGAGATATTTTGAGTCCATGTGCAGTACTTACAGTACTAGCACCAAAGAAGGATGGGGAATGGAAGATGTGTACAGATTCTAGAGCCATCAACAAGATCACCATCAAGTATAGATTTCCCTTGTCGAGAATAAATGACATTATGGATTGTTTGAGTGGAAGCTGAGTACTTCACGAAGATAGATTTGAAGAGTGGTATCACCAAATTCGTATTAGAGAAGGATATGAATGTAAGACAACCTTCAAGGCAAGGAGGGCTTAATGAGTGCACCCTAATAAAAGCAATGAGAGGGATAGAAGGGATGCTAAATGGGTGTAGGAACAACAAATAGTTTGATATGTTGAAGAAGAAATTCAAAGGCCTTTTGTTTTGGCACTTATATTTCAATAAGGTCTTTCAAATAGATTTTGATGCCAAATTGACACTACCATAGGATTTTTTTTTAGTCAAGAAGGTAATCATGTTGCCTATTTTAGTGAGAATTTAAATGATGCTAAGAAGAAATATTTTGTCTATGATCAAGAGTTTTATGCTATAGTTGAGGATTTGAAGAAATGAGACATATTTGGCCAAAGTAATTTGTTTTATATCTTTTGATCACCAAACTGTAAGTATCCTCAATAGTCAAGGAAAGTTAAATCAGAAGAGCACTTAAAATGGGTTGATTTTTGAAAGTTATACTTTTGTTTTGAAGCACAAGAGTGGAAGGTCAAACAGAGTTGCAGATGCCTTAAGTAGAAGGAAAAATTTGTTGATAGAGATGAATATAGAGGTTGTTGGGTTCAATGAACTCAAGAGTTTGTATCCTGAAGATCCAAACTTGGTAGAAGCTTGGAAGGATTGTTTGGAACTTGTTACATTGGATAGGACAAGATAGTTGGATTTCTTAATCCAAGATGGGATGTTGTTTAGAGGAAGCCAATTTTTCATTCCAAGGAGTTCTATGAGAGAGAATCTAATCAAGGAGAACCATAGTGGAGGATTGGTTGGACATTTCAATCGAGATAAGACCATTGCTCTTGTTAGTGAGAATTATTACTAGCCATAGTTACAACAAGATGTGAAGAAGTTTGTACGAAGTTGCAAAGTATGTCAAATGGTGAAAGGAACAAGTTAGAATATTGGATTGTATCAGCCATTACCTATATCTGAGAGGCCATGGGAGGATATTAGCATGGATTTTGTTCTTGGCTAGCCAAGGACACAAAGAGAGCATGATTCCATATTTGTGGTGGTGGATAGATTTTCAAAGTTGGCACATTTCATTCCATGTCATAAGACCAGTGATGTTCATATTGCAAAGTTTTTTTTTCAGAGAGGTAATGATACTACATGGTCTACCAAAGAGTATAGTTTTAGACAGAGACACCAAATTTGTTGGCTATTTTTGGAGGACATTATGGAAGAATTTGAAGACAAATTTGAAGTTTAGTTCTGCAAACCATCCACAAACTAATGGACAAACAAAGGTGTTGAATAGGAGTTTGGGTAACCTGCTAAGATGCTTAGTAGGAGATAAGCCCAAGGGATGGGATTTGATTATACCATAGGTAGAATTTGTTTACAACAATTTTGTTAGTGGGAGTACTGGTAAATCACCATTCCAGATTGTGTATGGGAGTAGTCCAAGAACTGCTTCTAAATTGAGAAATATGGATAAGGGAGAGAAGAGTAGTGCTAATGTTAAAGATTTTGCTGAGCACCTGAAGAATTTGCATGAAGAGGTGAAGAAATATATCAATAAGATGAACTCACAATATAAGGATAAGGTAGATCAGAAAAGGAAGTATAAGGAGTTCCAAGTAAGAGATGAAGTCATGATTCATTTGCGAAAGGATAGGTTTCTAGTTAGTACATACAACAAGTTAAAGATGAAGAAATTTGGACCATGCAAGATCCTGAAGAAGCATGATTCGGGAAATGCATATGAGGTAGAGTTGCCTGATGGAATTCATATTTCACTTGTGTTTAACATCTCATATTTAACAGAATATCATGAAGAATTGATGAAGAAATTATGGAAGCACAATGAAATATTCCAACAGCTACTTCAGAAAAGGAGGAGATAGAAGAAATTTTGGATAGTTGTGTGGGTAGAAGCACAAGAAATAGGCAGTATGCAGAGTACTTGGTGAAGTGGAGAGGAAGTCCTATTTAAGATTCATCGTGGTTGTCTGAGGTTGAGGTTAATTGTCTTGGTTTCCCTCTAACTCTTAAGAAGTGGCAAGGTCACTTTTCAAAATTACCTTGAGCGTATGATGCAGGAGCATCTAGTGGTGTAGGGAAATCTTGCATCACCCAAAAAAAAAATCCTTTTTTTTATTAGTTGTTTCGAGTCCCATGATGGCACTTAAGGGGTGTAAGACAGTCAGAAGTCAAAAAAGGCAAAAAACGGTCACTTACTATTTTTGGTAAGTCGGCCTAAACGAGCTTGTATGGACTTGCAAATTTACCCCAAGGAGTAGAACTGAAAAACATTTTCAATCGCGAGAAAATCATCTTAATACCCTGCACTATTTGGGAGATATTAAAGTTTTCGTCCTAAGAAATTTCTCTAATGCATCTTTAAATTCAAATATAAAAACTTTAGAGGTCCCAAAACAACTCGAAAGTAGACGAACCGATCTTCAATGGTTCAACATTGTAGACCTTTTTGAAAGCTTTCCAATGATATGTTATAATAGAAAATTTGACACTCGGATCAAAAGTTATGGCCCCACAAAGCTACCCCACTAAAAAATGAGTTTCATCAAAACATCTTCCTAGGCAAGAAATCAAATGGCAAGAATTTTGGCGCCAAAACAAAAGGGAAAGTTACACTTTCTAGAACATTCTAGGGTGGTTATTGGGTAAAATAAAAAGGGATAAGTGGGGGTTGTAGAAGGTGGCTCCATTAGTGCAGATTATGGTTCTGAATAATATATTTTGTTATCAAAGTAGATTTTGATTTTGTTGTAATGAATCAAGCCCATGAGGCTGTAGCATTGTAAGTTTTGAATCTGTAATTTCATTTTATGAAAATAACTAAAAGTGAGTTATTTTATGTCTCACATCTTTTGTGTTGGTATCTATTGTTGTGTTTTGTGTGGGTTTTGGATGGTGTGGCCCTCATCACTCCATATTTCATATATTATGGAATAATAACTAATATGAACTAGTATAAAATGTCACATGTATTACTTAAACATGATTGATATGTTACAATATAAAAACTATTCACTACACTACATCAAAGCTATTGCATACTACTTTAATATACATTTCTTACATACTGCACAAATAATTAATCCACATATTAAAATCAAATAACTAATATTTGTGTTTCCATTGCTAACCAACCCTATTTTATAGGTTTATATTATATATACTATGTAATATATTAAATTAATATTATATATGATTTCAGTATGTGCGTAATATAAAATCGAATATTTTTGTCTTGATTGCTTATGTAATTATTAGCAAAAAAATGTTCTTATATTTTAAATATTTTTTTTAATCATTTCTAGATTTTATTCCACTTCTCCTCAACTTTCTAAAACAATTTAAATCTTTAAATTTTGTTGAAAAAAAAGTTATGATTGTTTTATTATGTTGGATAAAACCAATCTATTGCAAATTAATGCACAAAGACAAAAATAAAGTTTTCTAATTCAATGCATAGCAAACGAAATCCATTACTATGATTAAAATTTATCTTAATATTCCTGCATGGATATGAGATTCCTTTTAATCATGAATTTTAGTTTAATTATAGTTAATTATAATTACACGAAATAGAAGTTTTTCATTACTACAATACAAGATAGTGATGATGTGATTAATTATTGAAACCACTCTACACCTAATGATTGACTAGCATAGACTTGTTATGCAAATGACAACAAAACCAAAACAATATGGACATTTCATAGTTACAAAATGCATAAACGTTTAGGGGAGTGGGGCCCATAGTAGAGCACCCTAACTTCGCCTTTCTCAAAATCCTACATGGAAATTTCAAATCACTCCCAATTTTGTACAATAGTTTATTTGACAACTCACATGCTTCTATATTTTTTTTAGGGCCACATCATCAATATGATGCCACATCAACATGTTTTTTGTTTAGGTATCTAGAAAAGGCCCCAAAAAAAAGTGAGACCAATAGTGGTGCACTAAGTCATGTCTTATTGGTGTGTTGATGTGGCATCACATGATTTGTCAATTTGTATATTTTATGGATAAAAAGTGTTTTGCAATTGGATATTAAGGTGCTTCACTATAGGACCCACTGAGGACTACTTATATCCCCACTATTGGACCCCGCTCCACTATGGGCCCCTCTCCCCTATCATTTGTAGACAACAAATAAATTGTTCAAGATCAAACCTTTTAATTTCGTTTTTGATGGAGACTTGTGGTCTTCTTTCTAGTCTAGTCCTTCATTCAACTTCCACATGAACCTCACCAGTTCTTCTATCATTTCTCCATCTTCCAATCCCCTTTAATGCAATCATCATTTTTCTTTTCTTCCAACTTTTTAATTGAATACTATAATTTCCTTTCTCTTAATTACTTTTTAAACATGAATTAAATATAATGTATTGGATTCTAAAATCTAGCAATACACTATAAAATTGAAGATACAATTTAATGAATTAAAAAAATCAATTGATTTAAATTATATCTGTAAGATATATAAAACATAGATAATTAATTAAAATAACTTATAACATGAAAACTTCTCAACTAAATTGGGACTTCTTTTAAGCTCTAACTCCTTCCCAAAACTTAAACAAGATTTACTTCATCATTAGGAAAATAAATATATTACTAATTAGATTTCCTTAAAAAATATATTATTATATCATTATAAAATATTTAAAAACTCTACTTATAGTTTTCCAAAAAGAAAAAATTAACTTATTTTGGTCATAAAATAAACATATCTATATTTAATTCTAGAATATAATTAAATAAAAAATATTTAATTTAAATTTTGAGCAAATTGAGCACACACCAGTTATCCTCAATGGATAAATAATCAAACTAATTTCAAATCCTCTAGACCACTATTTACTTATTATCCATTCTTGAATAATTTTAATTAATTAATTATTAAATTATTTTGTGTCCATACGCAATGAGATCATGTAGGACATCTTCATTATGAGGACAACTCATGTTCCCATGTATCTACACTTTGTACACAACATAGCATCTCCTAAAAAACCTTATTAACAACATTAATATAAACTCCAAATAAACATGGTGCAATAAGTAACCTATTTACAATTTGTTTTTAATTGTCATTGATATAAACTACAGTTAAATATTACATTCAATTTATTCAAATAATCAATTTGCATTCATCATCACAAATAGAATATACATTATACATCCAATAATTTGATTCAGGTGACACAAACTGAAAAATGAGAGATGTTATAGAAATCTACATTACACAACTTGAGCACTAAGTAATGAAAGGTAAGGAGTCATTGATTTGTAGATTAAAGAAGGCTTTATATAGTCTCAAATAGTCACCTAGAATGTGGTATTAGAATTTTGATTCATATGTTTTGAAGTTGAGATTTTAAGGTCCAAATCAAATCACCATGTATATTTTAAGTAATATAGTGATCATTTTCTTGTTATCAATTTATATGTGGATGATATGTTGATTATTGGTAACAATAAGGGGGTGATTGGGGATTTGAAATCTCAACTTTAATTTCAGTTTAATATAAAGAATTTGAGAGTTGTTAAGTTCATCTTAAATATGGAGATCAGAAAATATAAATCTTGACAATATTTATGGATTTGACTATGTTGATAAAAAAATTAACATAGTCAAATCCAAATCTATTGCCAAGTTGGTATTATGAACTATGGAAATTTCATGTTAAAAGATAGAACTTTTAGAAATCTTTGGTTGGGATAAGGTGTGTTGAGTCTATCTTACAATGTTTTGACATGGTAGATTACATACCAATGAGTGTTCCTCTTCATTGAGGACTAAATTATTAGTTGAGAAATGTTTATCTTCACCTATGGAGATGGAGGATATGTGGCATGTCCCTTATACTTTTGTTATTGGTAGTTTGACCACGAGAAGCCATCAATTGAATTAAACTATAACAATAAAGGCATAGGGCATTTTTTTTCATCAGATTTGGATCAAAGACTAGCAAATAGATTGGATGTGGTGCTCAATTGATACATAATATGTTTGCCAACTAGTACAAGTGGATTGGATGTGGTTAGTTGTATAGATAGGGACCCAAACAATGGAAGTATTGAGCCAATTTATGGCTAATATTGGTATAGAATAATAGGAAACAATGATGAAAGTCTTCAAGTGCTTGTGAGGCACTACATAGTGTTATATTTGCTAATAGGGTCACTTATAGCATAGTGAGGGCCACTTGTAGAAAATCCAATAAGTATTTGTAGCACTTGGAAATTCAGGGGTTTGTTGACTTAGATTAGGCAAGAGATGTGCACAACAAAAGATGTGGAGAGCCAATGTTTATGTCTTTAACCTATTTGGTGTGATTGGTTGGATGAGCAAGCGACTAGTCATGGTCACTTTATCCATTGTATAGTCATATTCACTTTATCGATTATAGAAGCAACATACACTATAGTTACTCATGCTTGTAGGGAGGCAATCTGGCTATAGAAATTGTGTTCAAATGTTGAGGTAAGCCGAGAAGTAATTTAAATTGGATGTGATTGTTAGAGTGCCATCAACTTGGCAAAGAACCTAACTTTTCACATATAAAATATATAGGTTTTTAGTATCATTTTGTTCATGACAAAGCCTATGAGCATAGAAAAGTTTAGGTGGTACATTGAATCTATAAGCCTCACAACCCTAATAGTTAGAGTTGAATGTTGAAATTTCCCTTTGCTCTTTTGCAAGGTATTTGACAAGTGGGAGAATGTTGAGAAGGGTGTCTCAATGTTGCATCTCAATGTTCATATATACTAATTAGTTGTATTTGTTTATTATTTTGTCCTCACGTGAGAAATAAGGTGTCCCACTTTGACGTAGCATTTTTTTACATGTTGATATTTTGTAATGTATGTAAGAGGTTGTAAGAGCATCTAATATCATCATAATTTTTAAGAGCATCTTATGACATTGTAAGATGAAAGTTACTTATGACAGATTCTTTGATGTGTAAGAGTATGATTTTAGAGGAGTTACATTAGAATCTTGACCAGTTACGACACATGTTATGGCACGCCAAAAAGCATCTTTGAATGGAGATAATGGAGCCAAAATGCAACACCCAAATTGGTGAGTTGGTTATTACAAATTATGACATGAAAGATTTTTCTAAAATTAGTATGTTGGTTCATCATGGGAGTTAGGCATTGGAATCCCTCATAGGGATTTGGATGTCATTTTGGGAGGTGGTATTCTCCTATGGTTTATGGTTTACCATTTGTAGTTTTGGAATTTGTATCTTCTATCTATTGATGTTTAGCATGAAGATGTATGATATACTTGTGTTGAGGGTTTTGCTACCAAAATTTCTCCAAACTTGTATTGATTGTTGTACTATTAAGGCTTGAACCTATTAATGTATTGTAACTAGACCGGTACTATAAATATATTGGTTTGAGATTTGTAGGCCGATTTTTCCAGAAAGGTTTTCCTAGGATAAGCACATGATATAATTTCTTTAAATTTGATTGTATATTACATGCATTTTTCTCATTAATTAATGTAGAAAGTGTTTCCACTATCAGGTCCTTTAAGTTTCATGCATAAATTATGTTGTCAAACATTAAGTTGTGCATTAATTATGTTATCAAGTTTGGACTTTGTTAAATTTTGAACATAATTTGAAATCCAAAATTTTACATAATTAAATTTGCTTGTAAAACCTAGCTTGAAGCCATAGCAATAACCAATATTGGAAATCTCATTTATTGAATGCTCGACTATTTATTAGCCAAAAATTTGATGTTAGGGTCACAAATATAGAAATTGTGATAATATAATCCTCAAATCATAAATAAGACTTCATACAAATTTCATTGATTTGATGATCCTCACAAGGAAACCCTATTTATTAAGATTGTTTCCCTCTAATGATTTAGTTCACAAAGCTTGTAATACCACCACTAGAAATTTGAGGGATTGTCTTGAACATAAATATCAAACCTCTAAAAACTGTAGTCATACAGTTTAAAAATTTATTATTTGTCACAAAATTAGATGAGGTTGGGTTACCATTTGAGCACCTTCTCAAGATGAAAGACCCAAGAGCTTAGGTCCATGTTGTCAAACACACCAAAAGATGAATATGATATGGTTGATTTAGACATTAATAATATTCCACTAACATCACACTTTTTAAGGCTTTGCATATGTTGATAGAGAATTAAACTCACTTTGAAAAGTTAGTGCATTCCTATAAAAAAAAAAAGCATAAACAAATGCAAATAATCAATTTTAGTTCTAGACACTCTTAGGGTGCATGTGTTCCACAATATAAGGGAAAAACAAATAACACTTATTTAACTACTGAGTAACAATCTAAACAAGAAGTCAAGTGCTATTGTTGTCATAAGTTCGGACAAACCAAAAAGAATGTTAGAAACGACAATACAATCTTTACCACAAGAAGCCACGGACTTAGGGCAATGCATCAATTGAAGCAAAACAAGACTCTAGGGGGACAAAGTATGCTATTATTGCATCTTTTTGAGATGGGTGTGTTACAAAATAGTTGTTGATTCTTTGTTTTTGGTGCATTGAATCATTTTTCATTCAACAAAGATTGAAATATCAAATTTACTTTTGATTTTGGATTTGCACATCATGTTTCAATGGGTGTTGGTAAATCACATTCAATAGAAGAGATAAAGGACATTCTAGGTAAAAATAAATTTCATAGTAAGAGGTATTAGTTTTGTTTCAAATATGAACACAAATTTATTTTTATTAATTAATTTACATAAAATCCTATTGTGATTTTTTGTGAAGATAAGTTAAATAAGATTGACATCAAGCAAGCCAAAATTGTTGCCCTAGGTATCGAGTAGAATATGTTATATAGATTAGTTGATTCTACCACAATTAATTGTCATGTATTAGCTGTAGAGGACAATGGCCGCATTTTGTATCATGAGAGATATTAACATTTCAACTTTCAATATTTAGCCAAACTAAACCAACAAAATTCATGTTTTATCATCCATTTTGGGGTATGATATATGTTTAAAGTGTTTGGCTAGTAAAGCATAAATAAAATTGATTTCATATTGAAGGGAGACATCGAGTGCAGGCAGCAAAAGCTTTAGACCTCATCTATGTAGATCCATGTAAGCCATCCTAGAAATCATCCAGAATCCTTGGTGAAGGGCACCTTTTATTGCTCATTGATTTCTCTAAGAAAATGTGAGTATAGTTTCTAAATAAGTGTGATTGCTTTAGAACCTTTGTCGAGCTTAAACCAATGATTGAAAATAAAAATGGGCAGGCAAATCAAAACATTAAGTTTTGATAATGCAGTATGTTTACTTCCAAAAAGTTCAAGGACCACTATGAAAAGGAAGGTAGTTGACAACTATTGATAACTCCGTACACCCTTAGACCATTGAGATTTCCACTAAAATAGTCATGGTTAATCGAGATATTGATGTTAATGAAACACTCCATTTCTTTGATTGTAATCCTCACCATGTTGTCAATACTTACTCTAGAACTAATGCATGTTCCTTCGAAAGACGAGGGTTCCAATTTTTTGGAACTCCGTCACAATCTCCAATGTGTCAACCTCTAGATAATATTCATTCGACACTTGAATATTAGTGACAAAGACCTGAGTTGACATTAACTCAAAATTTGGTCGTTTTGTCACAAGAGTCTAGGGTCATACAATACTAGAGACCAAAGTGATACTATTCCACGATTCTAGATGTGCAAGAGGATGCTCTTATTACATCTAATGCTCAACCCTAGCAAGTGAAAAAACATGTCGTTGGTTCAAATGAGCATGTTTATTTTGTCGTCTTCTGACCTTTACAAGGCGCATGAACTACAATGATATGCAAAAGAGAAAGGTAAACCTACATAGGAAGCTACGATGCAAGTTGAATATGATGCCTTAATAAAAAAATCATACCTTGGAGTTTCCAGAGTGTCTTCAAATAAAATATTATGGAACAAGGTTACCTGAACAGATAAGCATTAACTTTGTCATGTAGATTCCCTAAGAAAAGTTGTTTTTTATTTGGAAGTTTATTCAAATTGAAACACTGTTCACCTGAATCGACATATTTAACTCTACAAACCATCATGGAAGTTCAAACCCAAACATGATAAATACTTGTTTTGGTTTTGATAGAATGCATGTTACATTCCAATAAATGTATGTTTCAGACTAAAAGCTGACAATAAATTTCTTGTATATTTTGTTTTCCGAATCACCAAATGAACTTTTATCAGGTCATGTGATGAGGCTGCTAACAAAATGCAGTCATAAGCTTGATGCAAAATATTTCTCAAAGTTTTGGAGACTTGGAGTTTGAAGAAGTAACACACTCGAGAATTCTTTGCAAATAGAAATGATAACAGTTTGCATTATCATTTACCATTCGGAAGAAGGTATGACCATGTTGCCTGTGTTCGGGACTTCTGAAGGAGTATTGCAAGTTCAGAAATCCCAAGATACATTACATTTACTTAATACATCAAATTTCACCATGCACTCAAATCCAATGGTTTATCCAAAATATCCTCTGCATCATATTAGCTTTGACACGTAGGTTCCTTGAGAAAATAGTCATTTTTTAGTTGGAATTTTATTCAACTTGAAACATTGGTCGCCTGAACCAATAAGTATTAACTTTGTCATGTAGATTCCCTCATAAAAGTCATTTTTTATTTGTTGGTTTATTTAACTCAAAACACCGCTCAAGTTCAACTGAACCAACATATTTAACTCTGCAAACCATCATGTTCAATGTTAAAACAAAAACATAATGAATCCTTGTTTTCCCTCTGATAAATACAAATGTATTTCAGACTAAAAACTGATGATAAGTTTCATGTATATTTTATTTTCCTAATCACCAGATGACCTTTTATCAGGTCACATGTTGAGGCTGCTGACAAAACGCAGTCATAATCTTCCTTTAAAACATATCTCAAAGTTTTGGAGATTTTGAGTTTGCATAAGTAACATGCTTGAGAATTCTTTGTATATAGAAATGATGACGCTGTCCATTATCTACATATATGAAGTCACTGTGACCATGTTGCCTGTGTTGTTTTTTCTACTAACGTGTTTCAAAGCCAATAGGTTCGAAACACCTCTCCGCAATTGGAAGGACTGAATCAACCCCATAAAGATAGATACATTGTTCCACATTAAATTTGATTGGGACCTACAATTTTCCAATACTCCAATGGCATAGCAACTGCCAAGATGGATGAATTTATGAAATACAAAATTGCTTTAGACTAAAATGACCTCTAATGCAACTAATTATGTCCCCTCTGATAGGAGATAGATAGCTCCAGGAGCAGCAGAATCTCTGTATAATAGTACACCCAAAACATTCAGTGGAAAGAAACGAAACGATTTCAAAGCATTTTGCTCCCAGCATTTCATATAATAATTCAAAAATAGTGCCGGATAAACAGTGTCTCTTCATTTATTCATCATCAGAATCTGCAAATGTGATCTTTGTTGCCTTCGGAGCATCTGCAGTGATTTCTTTGAAGTGTGCCCCATATAACTTAGATTCCTGCAGGAAAAAAGGTATATAAATTGGCTAAGAATTGAAGAAAAAATTAGTAAAATGCTCCTAATTAATCACCACATACCATTTTATTAGCATTCCAGTACACATACACAGGGAATAGAGTTTCTCTACATATGTGAAGCTCATTTCCAAAAGAATGCAGATGCTTATGCTTGTCAATTTTATGAAACACTTATAAGAGATATCCACCGCACAGTTCAATTTCATGAATTCATGCAAGGTTGAGTTCAGGATATATTGAGAATCTGTATTTTTAGCACACTTAATGCACAGACATGTCCATGTTCAGTACAAGTGCTTTGACATAAGGGAATAAAGTATAAGATACCTTCTTCTTTACATGTGTTCCAAATTTTCGTAGTTCATCTGGTACTACCTGCCCAGCTTCTCTAAGAACATTTGCAAGCTCTCCCGCACGGGCCTGAAACATCAAATTTTTCAGACTAAGATATTTCATATTTCATATTCAACCTAAATATCATCAATCATACTTTTCCCGAGTCAAAATAGGCTGGCACAGTTTGAAACAAGACATTCTGTCATACAACTCAAAATGACTTTTATACCTTGTCTGCTTGAGTAAAGAAAGTATGTGAGACTCCTTTTTTTCCAGCTCGTCCAGTCCGACCTATACGGTGAACATAGTCCTCTGTTGTAAGAGGGAAACTATAATTAATCACAACTTCAACATCTGGAATATCAAGACCTCTTGCAGCAACGTCCGTGGCAATCTACAGCACAAACCTAGTCAGAAATGTGTTTCTGAAGATAGAGAAGAAAGTGAAATCAGCATACATAACAAATATATGGTTTCTAAGTTTCTAGCATACCTTACAATGTAATGGGGAACCAAAATTATTAAAAATCAAATAATAATGATCATACAACTCAGAAACCAAGTATTCAATATGAGGATACACAAAATACTACCACCAAAAAGAAAAGTACATAATCACTTTACCAAAAGTGGGCACTTTCCATCCTTGAATAAGGTGACGGCCTTTGTACGCTGAGGCTGAGATTTGTCTCCATGCACTGCAACAACATTCCATCCTCTGAAGATTCAGAAAAATAAATCCATCAGCATTTAGAAGAATATACAAAAAAATTCTGTAGAAATTTGATTACAATGAGGATATATTTCTAGAGCAATCATCATTGTAGACCATACATGGAAAACTTGTTGAGTTCTTGAAATTTTTCCACACCAACTTTTTGCAGTTTTTACTTGCAACTCATGAAAAAAGCTGGAAAAAACATGCCTAAAATGCTGAAAAATGTTCAGCTGATGACCTTGTGATGTTTTTGCAGATATTTTATAGAGATTTAAAAACGTTTATAAATGTTTTTTGAATCATGATTTACAAATTATAATGGAAACCCTTTTATAATGCAGATTGAAACCCTAAGTATTTTGCATAAAATTTATGTTTTTCAAAGAGAAAAAGATTTTTTTTTTTAAATTAACAAGTTCTGCAGAGTCAAAATTTCAGGTCTGCCAAGTCCAAATATGCAAATTATCTTGTAGACAGTGAAACCACACATTATACATGCAGGAGTAGGGAAGGAGCAAGATCTCGTGAAGAAAAACCTTTTTACAAATGGTTGAGAACTTATTAGTTGTTTTCTAGGATTAATGGAATTTCCTATAGAGGACAAAGTCAAAAAATGGAGAAAATTAAAGATTTCAAATTTTCACAGGTTGACATAGTAGTGACACACATCTGGATGCAACCGTGTTAAGTTTTTGATGGAGAAAGACTGAAAACGTTACAGATCTTATTGCTATCTCTTCTAACATAGGCATTTAGGTCTTTTTCATTGTATTTTGATCATTATGCCGCACGAAAGTGCAGAAACTAAATTCAAGCATTCAAAAGCAGTTGTAGACAAACTGAGTCCCAATTTCAACGGCATCTTCTACTAGCCCACACCATAGATCATTGCAGTCAGATATTCCACACATGAGATAAGGGAAAGAACAAGATTCAATAGAGAAGATTATTTGGTATGGCAAAGATAAAACACAACAATTATTATCTAAAACATGCATCTGCTTATGATGGATGAGTCCAATGGCTCCTTTGTTTCAACTTTCCAATGGATCTCTTTCTTTCTTAGGCCTGATAAATGCAGATGTTCCACCATAAGTGACAAGCCAATGTGGTGGATTATGCTTTATCTAGCATGTCCCTCAATTAAATCTGTGTTGATCAGGTCACCCTTGCTAACCATGCCTATCCGGCCTTCATGTTTCATGCCTGCCCTACTTCCTCTACTTTTCCTATTAAGCCCTTGGTCCTTCCTAAGATCTTATTTTCTTCTTTTTCCTTTTTAAATTCATGTCTATAATCAACTCTCACAGACCACAGCCTTCCCACTAGATTTTATGCTAACTATCATGCTTGAAGTTTACGTTGCAGTGCTGAACACGATTTTTTTTTAATATTTTGAGAGCAACAATCATAGAGTGAAGATGCAAGTTGGCTCATATAGAGACTTCCATACAATTGATCATATTTTTACACTTTAATGTGTTATTGAGGAGGCTAGTCAACAATTTTTACGAAGTTTTTTGCTGCTTTGTAGACTTTAATAAGACCTTTAACTAAGTTCTGAGACTTTTATTTAGTCAGAAGCTTTGTTAGCATTTCAGATTCTTTAACTACTACCATTGTGAGGCTCTATTACATCCTTGTTGGCCTCCGAACTCCTCAAGGCCTCTCTTAACTTTATCAAAAACACTATCACAGTTGAGCATGGTTTCTATAACTAAATATATTTGGTAACTACATTGATGAACTTGAGGACTTTCTTTGGCAGCAGAGTATCTACATTGATGAGTTTGAGGACTTTCTTTGGCAGCATACTCATGTTAATGATAGTTGTATGTATCTTATGTTCTCATTGCACTGCTACTGTTTTTTGATGATGTTGTTCTCCTCCTGTGCTCTTCCAATTTATTATAGAGACAACTTGATGATGCCTTTCTTGCTCTTATAAGCTTTGCCTGCTTGTGATGAACCTTAGTAAAACTAAGGACATGTCAACACATCTAGTGGTGGTGCCCTATCTAAACTTTGGCCTTTCTACAAGATTGTGCATTTGGAAATAACAAAGACATATATATCTGAAAGTTCAGTTCACTCGACCATCTATTCATCTGAAGCCTGCCTCCCAGTAGCATCTTTGAAAGGGATATGCATCACTTACGGTTTTGAAGCACCATTGTTTTTAGACTCATTTCCAGTACATCCCTTCAAAGATGTGTATGTTCAATGCAAGTTTTAAGCCTGAAATTCTTTATGCATTTGAGATTTGAGGCCCTAGCTAAGGATATCCTAACTAGGCCCATCTAGAATGTCCAGATCTCATTTTCAGCATATGATTTGTTACAAACAAACACTTAAAGAATCATCTGAGCAGAGTTTTCTGCTTGGCCCCTTTGCCTTGAGTGCATCTTCAAGGTCATTTTCTATACCCATAAAGTCAAAGCTTTGCTTCAAGCCATTAGAGATACCCCTGCTTGGCACTTAGCTCCTCAAAGAGGTTTGCTTCTTTAGGCCCAATTGGAAGCTGACACCATTAGTATTTCAAGGCAAATCTGCTACTTCAATTTATTGACATCTTGATTGATCTCTAATAAAGTATTCCTTGGATACCCTTTCTTGCCTTCTTTCTTCAAAAGAGTTGTTAGTTAGCATATTTCCCTGTTGTGCATTCAGGTCACTTTGATTTTCAACATTTCTTGCAAATTGTAGATGACACCATCATTCATCTTGTTTATCTTCGGCATCAAATAGTCACACAGCTTGAGGATTCCCCTTGATAAGTAAAGTTGTGCCTCATCAGCTGTGCATTGAGACAAAAACACCGTATCTCACAGGACAATATAATCTGTCATCTTTGCCCTCCTTGAAGAGGTTGAACTTGAGACTAAAGACCATTGACAACCATATCTCGTGGGGTGATTGAAATTGCCATCTTTGCCCCCCCTTGAAAAGGTTGAAACTAAGGACTGCTTTATTTTTAGGTGTCTTGTATACTTTCTATACAGAAATGTAAGCAATTATTTATCCACTTCATTTCAGTGGCATAGTTAGAAACTTAGAGGTGCCTTTCATTTTTTCTTCAAGAGATTATTCTTTGACATTGATTCATATAGGTACTCATTTAGCTTTCATGCTAATTACTTCTTTCTTTCATCCCACTACAAGTATTGGGGGCATAAAGTACCCCCCTAGATATAACAAATGCACACCTAAATGAGGATAGATAAATGAGAGCACCACAACAACCTCAACCTCATCTAGGGGGAGCAAGTCTATTTCATTCTGGTGTCAAAGAGATTGTCCTTGTCTATGACACACATCTTTGAAACATGCACGTATAACCAATTTTTTCTCTACGAATTGAGGTTCTTTGGCCTTGGATGTTAGGAGAGGCTCTAAAGGGAGCATCCAGCTTCCTCCTATGATTGTAGCCTAGTTCCCTCAGCGCAAGACAATTTCCTATGAGCACTCGATCAATTTAACCATAATGGACAATGATGTCGTTTGTTCTCCTTGTTGGAGTTGTACTGCAGATATATGATATTGTTTGACTCCTTTCACAGCATCCTGCTTGATCTTCTACACCAGTTCCATGTTTATTTGGGGTTCCTTTCCTCTCAAGGATCTTTATATTTGTATCAACTCTTATGACTCAGTGTTAAAACCATTTTAGGTTTACAGACTTGCCTTGTTCACCTTTCACTACAATGTGTGCTTAGTCTCTTTTCCCATCCTAGGATCTTTTGTGCAGCATTTCTCTTTTACAAGTGATTATACTCTTTAAGTCTCGTTGACCTATTTCAGTTATTTGTAGACATTAATATAATTTCATTCTTTCTTTCTCCATAATGGTACCAAGAAATCTAATATATAAGCTCATTTTTTTTGAGAGGTTGCATAGGGTTCCATTCCTTCATGACATAGTTCAAAAACTCAGTAAGTACTCTCAAGTTTCTACGGCAAGCAACTCGCTCAACTCACAATTCAAGTCTGCAGCACAAGCCCACAAGTATTTTGTGAGTTATTCTGCTGGTCTAACAAGAGAACTCGAGCACTACGTGAATGATAAAAACCTTATATTTTGTCATTTTTATCTCAGGAGCATGAATTGATTGTTGAATGATTGGAAAGATTTATCAATAGTTGGTTACAAGCAATAGAATTATGACAAATGGCATTAATCTATAATTATCGCTGTGGCCTCAAAGGCCTTCATTTGGGCCTAGCAGCACCCTCAAACCCCCTCTTTGGCTTTAAAAAACAAAAAGTAAAAATTGTTTTGGGTTGTCATGGATGGAAAAACATAGGTTTTCTCTTTTATTTGGCTTGGGGGTGACATCGAGAGGCAAGGCCCCCACTAGCAAGGCCTGCATGGACCTTCATCGCACATGCCATTTTTCATAATTTTATTGTTTTTAACTTAAGTTACAGGTTTTGGTAAGGGTGTGGGCGTGAGTACCAATACCCAATATGGCGACACGGCAAAAAAAAAATCCTTGGGTACAGGGACGAGTACAAGATATATGTATGTATGTATGTATGTATGTACGTACGTACGTAAGTATGTGTGTGTATATATTAAAAAAATTTAAATTATATTATATAATACAGTGATACTCAATTTATTATTTGCCAATAAAAGAATATTTAAATACCTCATAATTTGCAAAGTGAAAATAAACAGAAATTCATAATTCAATGATTTGTCAAATGTCAATACACAATGACAATTACAATCAATATTTAATAGTCTTCATATTGCTCTTCATCAAAAGCATCAAAGTCAACATTTGGTTCAATTTCACTTGAACTACAATGAGTTACAATGCCACTTCCACTAGCCATGTACCGTACAAGTTGCCTCATCTAAAGATATTTTTTGGCAAGTTGTGCAACAATACTGTCTAAGTCAACACACTCAAGAGTTAGTTCCCAATTCCTTGTCACCCCCTCATTGTAATCAAGTTTCTTACGTGACAAGAGATCCTAATAACTAGAGGGGCCTGAGAGTGGAAACCCCAATGGGATTGAATCATGAGGCAATGCCCCCAATGGGTTTGAGGGACAGTGCCCCTCATGGGGATCTAGGGGCAACACCCCTAGTGGGGTCGAGGGGCAACTTCCCTCATGGGTGTTTGGGGGCAACCAAGCCACCAAACCCAGATTAAGGCCTTTGAAACCACACAAACCTTCATGACGCATGCCATTTTCACAGTTTTATCACTTAAGGGCGAAATTATGTACGTAGGCACTTTTTTGTTTATAAAAATGTTATCTAAAAACAATCTCTGATTTCTTTTGGGTAGCCCTTGGCTTCCCCCGAGTTTGCCAAGGTTCGGCCCAGGGTCACTCCCCAACATCCCGAGTTCCCTATGTGTCCTTCATAGAAGGGCCCACAAAGAACCTATAATGTCCCCACTCTAGTCAGTATTAGTAGCAAAAGGGTTAGCTTATTATTTGGATCCTCATAGGCTAACGTGTGTGGATAGGGGATTTCAGTTGCAAATGATGGTGGATATTATCATTTCCACCCCTTCAGTTCAGTGTTGGGCTCAATGCAGGCCTTTGCAGTTCAGTGTTCGCCAGCTTCTGACGGCACATCAAAACATTGAGAATTGAGGGAGATATTAATATTTTAGTGGTTAAGTCATTTAATATTATAAAGTTATAATTCGACTTTATAATAATTAAAAGCCACTTAAAATATTATAAAGTAATGACTTAAATGTTATAAAGTGAAAATCAAAATCACTTAAGTCATTAAAAAGGTACGCCCACTTGGGAAAGTGAAATAGAAGACTATTGAAGAGATTTTAATACATTTAAATGTATTTTAAATGCCAAAAGTCGTGACTTCTTGGGAATCGTGCCTTTTGGGGATATAAGGAGAAAAGAAGGCAATTCAACCTCATTCAATTATGATCATTTGAAATTGCTTCTTTTTTTGACTTCTCTATGCATTTGTCTAAGACAAGGGTTACAATGATTTTCTACCATTGGAGAACAAGAATTCTTCAGTGTTCTGCGATTGTGAGGTTGTGAAAGATTAGCTGAATCATTGCCTGTGAGAGCTTCATTCAGGAGTTCTATTTGTGCTTCATCGGTTTTACAAAGAGTTTCAGAAATAAGGTTTTTCACCATCAGAGGATTGTTTCCAGGTATGAATGCTTTTAATGTAATTTCACAACTCTGATATAATATTATATTTGCTTCCAGCATCTCTCTATTTTCTATTATGTGAATATTATGCTTTATTTGGTAAATCTTTCGAGAAAACTTCAAAACTTCAAACCAGCAGTTGCAAATTTAGATCAGGGAGAACCAAGGGTTGCCACAATGGTATCAGAGCTCTGATCCTGCCAGCCTGGAGGGTTAGAGGTATCTATGCGGTAAGATTAGTTTGGTTATAACAGGTATTACTCAGGCAAGAGACCTGGACTACAAAGAAACCAATTTGAGAATATACCAAAAGATTATCAATTTGAGGAAATACCACTTGAAATCATGGGAGACAAGGATGAGGGTGAGCCACCCAGAAATCGTCTTAATGATGAGGACAGAGAAGCCAGAGACATCTTGAGAGGTCTTGTGGCAGGATAGGAATAGGTAGCCAATGTGTTGCAATAGCTCAATACAGCCATGCAGCAGTTGACTATTCCTAGGAGACAAAATCAGGATCAGAAACAGGAAGGTAGTGTACATGGAGGCCCATGGAGGACAGTTACTCCAGCACGCACCTATGACAAGCCTACTCGCCCTACGTTTGAGAGAAATGAACCTAAAGAAGGAAACGAGGAGGAAGCTGACATGGTCTTTGTAGACAATGTGATGACATTACATGATGAGTGGGAACCACTACCACAGAGAGTTAAGGATCACCTTAACTTTGGCAGGTTCATTACTCAAAAGAGAGAGCATGGCAAGAACAGGACTAACAAGAGACCAAGAAATAGAAACAATGATCTTAGACATGCAACCAACAAGCTCACACTCACTAATTTTGATGGCAGTAGTAGAGTTACAGCTAGAGCTTGGGTTAGCAAGCTAGACACTTTCTTGACCCTATGTCCTATGGCAGAAGAGGATGCCATTAAGTTCGCAGCTTTGCATATAGATGGGGTAGCCCATGACTGGTGGCACCATGGGATGGTTACCTTGCAACATGATCGTATTACTTCATATCAGGAGTTTACTGATAGATTAGTTGAGCGTTTTGACAAAAGAGATCCAAAGTTGTACTTCAGAGATCTAGCTCAGCTAAAACAAATGGGCAATTTGGAATCGTACATTGGTGAATTCCAAAGGCTCTCAGTCATGGTTACAGGCATAGTTGGCATACTCGCAGAGAACTCGCCGAGTCTTAAAAAACTCGCGAGTTTTTAAAAAAAATGAGTTTTTACGAAGTTAACTCGCCAAACACCAAAAACGAGTTTTTTCGAGTTGCGAGGACTCGCCAAAAACTCGCAAGTCCGATGAAAAAACTCGCCTGTGCAGGAATAAAGTCAAAACACGTTTTTATGTTGTTCATTTCATTTCAAAATCACTTGATACTTTGTGTGAGGAGCTAAACCCCCCCCCCCTAAGCAAGGAGATATCATTTCCAACGATTTGCCATCGAGGAGAGCGGATTCAAACGCCATTTTGTGTGGATTTTGAAGGGAAATTCGATTCACAGGTAGGGTTTTTGTTTTTGTTTTTTGTTTTTGATTAATTATTTTCTTTCATTCTTCTTGCAAAATACTCATTCCAAATTGAAAAAAAGACATGATAGAGCACAAAGAAACAATTTTTTTGCATTTAGAATCCAAAAAACAAGATTCATCACAATCTTTTGTTGATTTTTGCTGATTTTTTTCATTTTTTTCACTGTTTTTTGAAATTTTCAGACCTAGGTTCATTTTTTGTGTAGAATGATAAGATTAGTTAATAATGTTAATTGATAATTCATTTAAACACATTTGTATCAATTTAAATCAAATTTAGCTCTAGATTTTTGAAGTTTTAATGATTTTAGGTTGTTTTTTAAATTTTTTTGTATTAAAAAACTAATATGTTGTACATATTTTTGAATGTGTAGATTGATCATTGATCAGTGAATACACATTACACACTATAATGGCTTCTGGCTCTGGTTCAGGCTCAGCATCAGGTTCCGCCCCCGCCCCATCAAGTTCCACCCCTCGCACACCATCATCATGGGTTCCAGGCACTCGTCCTGCAGGGGCTAGAGACCCTACATGGAAATATGGTGTCAGAGGGCCAGTGCCTGGAACAGTTGTTTGCGGTGAATGCAAAAATACATATCATGGAGGCATAAATCGCCTCAAATACCATCTAGCAGGCATTCCTCAGCGTGATTCCAAGGTTTGTGGGCAGCCCAAAGAAGAGATTAGAAGAGAGATGCTTGCCCTACTTTCACTTGCTGAGGAAAAAAAAATGCAAAGGGAGAGGGCTAAAAAAGCCATAGCAGCATCCATAGCCAGTGGTGGACATGCGCATGCCCATGGGACTCAGGAGCACGGGGTCGAGCACATGGAGATAGAGTCAGATGAGGATGCAGATATTATTGGCATTGTGGGCTCTCTTCATGGTCCACGGATTCGCACTCATGGCACATCCTCCACAGCCACACCATCCTCTAGGCCCCCCTTGTCCTCTAGTTCGACTAGAGTGCCAATGCCACCACCACCTTCATCTTCACGCAACCCACAGAGTTTTTTTGTGCCAAGAAACACACCAGGAGCACAGGTATCATTGGAGGCTACAGGGTGGAACAAGGAGGTGCATGAACATGCCAACATGGCATGTGCTGATTTTTGGTATTTCAATAACATACCATTCAATGTGGCGAGTAGTCCCTATTGGCACAATATGGTCACTTCATTGACAGTTGCGGGAAAAGGCTTCAAGCCACCTTCTTGCAAAGATTTGAGTGGGAGGTAAGTGACAAGTCAACTTAAATTTTATGTTCTTTAATTTAAAATTTAAATTAATTTATTATTTATGTTGAATTCAAGCTATTTTTTGTTTAAAACTTACAATTTTGTACTTATTTAATTATTTTACTTTGTACTTGCAGTTGCTCACAAATGCAACCGAAAGGGCAATGCATGTGGTGGAAGAGCAAAAAACTAAATGGAAGAAATTTGGCTGCTCAATTCTTTCTAATGGGTGGACGGATGGGAGAAACCGCACCATCCTTAATTTTTTGGTTGCTTCCAAAGGTGAAGTTGTGTTTTGGAAGTCGGTGGATGCTTCCAACAGGATAAAAACTGTAGATACATTGTGTACGTTGTTGGATGAAGTTGTGATGGAGGTGGGGATTGCTAATGTGGTGCAAGTCATCACAGATAATGCAGCAGCGTATGTGGCAGCTGGAAGGATGCTTGAGAGTAGACATCCATCACTCTTTTGGTCACCTTGTGCGGCTCATTGCCTTGACCTTCTTTTGGAGGACATAGGCAAACTTGTTTGGGTGGCACCGATTGTAGATGATGCAAGGAGCATCACAAAATATATCTACAATCACCCTTGGGTTCTTAATTTGATGAGAGAGCATACGCAAGGGAAGGAGTTGGTGAGATCGGGTGCCACAAGGTTTGCAACAATTTTCCTAACGTTGCAAAGCATTTTGGATTCTTTGGGCTCTCTAAAACAAATGTTCGTGAGTCAAGCATGGAATGACTCCTCATATTCAAAGAAGGCCGAAGGAGATAGAATTTCTGCAATAGTCTTCGACCCCTTGTTTGCACAAAAAGCTACAGAGATCGTGAGGGTAACTTCAAAACTTTGATTTTAATTTTAATCTCAAGTTGAATATAAATATATATTTTTTAATTTAACTTTAAGCCTTTCATTATAAATTTCTAACTTTGATCTTTTTGTATTTTTAATCTAGGTGTCGAGCCCTTGGTTAGAGTCCTCCGCTTGGTAGATGGGGATGAAAACCCAATGGGATACATTTATGAGGCCATGGATAGGGCCAAGGAGGCCATCAAAAGTTATTACATGGGGGACAGCCTCAAATTTGATCCCATATGGGAGATTGTTGATAGGAGGTGGAACAATCAACTCCACCAACCCATCCATGCAGCAGGGTACTTCCTCAACCCTTCTTATCTCTTCTCAGAGAGCTTCTCTGATCCTAATGGAGAGGTTATGGAGGGGCTCACAACATGCATTCAGAGGATGGAACCCGAGGTTGCAGTGAGAGACCTCATCGTCAAGGAGATGGATATATACAGGGAGGCAACTGGTAATCTCTTTTCTTCGGAGCTGGCTGTTAGAGGAAGAACCACTCTGCCACCAGGTATAAAATTCAGAGTCTTTAAATTTTAAGTTTATTTCACATGCATCTTAGAATTTGATAAAATGTGTTTTGACTTTTGACTTTTGAGTCTTTGACTTTGTTTTCTAACTCTTCAATTTTCTTTTTTTTTTTGCAGATGTTTGGTGGAAAAATTGGGGTGGAAAAACCCCAAATCTACAAAAAATTGCCCTCCGCATTCTATGTCAGCCTTGTAGTGCATCCAATTGTGAGCGCAATTGGAGCTTGTTCGAGTCCATTCACACGAAGAAGAGGAACAAGTTAACACAAAAGCGCCTCAATGACCTGGTCTTTGTGCAATACAACCTTCGGTTGCGCATAAAGAGAGTTGAAGAAAAATCACAGGATCCTATTGACTTAGATGAGATAGATCCTTATAGTGATTGGACAGGGCGAGAGGAGCAGCCTCCATTGTTTAGCGCAGATGAAATCCTTGACTTCGAGAGAGAGGCAATGGAGGATGTGGGTGCATCAGGAGTCGGAGATGTAGGGTTGGATGAGATTCAGCCAGAGCCAGCAGCAGTAGCACCGCAGCCACCGCCACCAGCACCACGCACACGCGGCAGGACTAGAGGACCCACCCCTTCTTCCCTAGCTGTTGCTAGACTAGGGAAGAGGAAAGCCTAGCATGTTGTATTTAGTTGTTGTTTAGTATTTGCTTCTAGTTCTAGTTTTACTGTTTTCATGTATCAGACTTTCAGGCTTTTAGCCATCGGGATTCCGCATGAGAATGCGATTTTGTAATCAATTTACATTAAAGTCAATCAAAATTAATAGAAAACACTTTTGTACTCATTTATGGATTCATTGGATTCATCTTGTCATTGAATTTTGCAAAAAAAATGTGTTTTTAATGAAATTTAAGCAATTTTTTCATTTCCCGAGTTTTTTGCCGAGTTTTTTCCGAGTTTTTGGCGAGTTTTAAAAAACTCTCCAATTTTTCCCTTGGCGAGTTTTTTGTTGGGGCAAGTTTTCCAACTATGGTTACAAGCATCTCAGAGAGGAGGCTGGTCATACTTTTTGTTGAGGATTTATACGAGCCTATGAAGGGTTGGATCAAGGCATTTGATCCCCCAACTTTGCAGGAGGCTATGAGGAAAGCTCGTAGCATGGAACTTACAACTTCACATAGTAAGTTCGAATCAAAACCATCTTCATCCTACAATAACAGCAAATCTGATCCAAAGAAATCAGAAAATGTGGATCAAAAGAAAAAATTTGCAGCCCCTTTGGATAGGGAAACAATCAATGATTTGTGTAGGAGAAAACTGTGTTTTTATTGCAAGGGTCCTTATGATCTAAACCACGATTGTCCTCTCAAGCCTAAAGGCCAAAATAGGCACATACAGTGGTTTTATGAGGATGAAAACATGGCTGATACAGCAGACCAGCAAGCTGATCAAGAGACTTCAGGGGTTGATAGTTCAGAAAAATGAAGTGGAAAACGAAGGAGAAATAGAGCTAGAGGAAGCTCATATGTCTAGTATGCAAAAAGAAGGCTCCTTTAGGTTACGTGGACTCTTGGCTGGTCAAAGAGTAATTTCCTTGCTTGATACAGGTGCAACACACAATTTCATAGATGCATGGTTAGTGTAAAAACGTGGAATTCAAACTCAGCAGTTTGAAGGTATTAGAGTGAAAATTGCTGATTGTTATACTCTCAATTGTGAGAGAATGATTCTGGATCTGCCTATGAAACTCAATAACTATGAGTTTAAAGCAGATTTCTATGTGGTTAACATGGGTGGCACAGATGTAGTCCTTGGCATGAAGTGGCTTCATGCAATAGGTGAATTTACACTCAACCTTAGAGAGATGGAAATGAAATTCAAGGTTGATGGGACTAATCATATACTTAAAGCCATTGAGGACAGCAACTTGAAAATGATTACTCTCAGGAGAATGGAGAGATTGATTAGACATGACATGGTAGAGTGGGCAGCAAATTGTAAATTGATGCCTACGTATAAGGAGCAGCACAAAACACCCTACCATCTAGATGTTCAAGAGTTTAGAATTAAGCATGCAAAAGTGTTCAGTGACATTACATATGGCAGACCTCCTGATAGAGGCATAGAGCACATTGTTGAGTTGGAGGAGGGCACCAAGCCCATCATGTTCACACCATATCGTCACCCAAAGCGTTTGAAGGATGAAATTGAGAAAACAATTAAGGAACTTTTAGCTATGGGACACATAAGGCTGAGGACGTCTCCTTTCGCCTCATCAGTTGTTTTGGTGAAGAAGAAAGATGGTACACTCTGCGTTACTTCAGCCGCAGGACGCAGGACCGTCATCCGATAGCTTTCGAGAGTAGGAAGCTAAGGGGTCCTGAGAGGAGCTTCAGTATTTACGACAAGGAAATGTTGGCTATCATGCATGCTATGGCCAAATTCAGGCAGTACCTAGTTGGTAGCAAGTTTTGTGTCAAGACTTATAATAGCTTGAAGCATTTCCTTGGATAGCGGGACTTGAACAAACGTCAACAGAAATGGGTCGGCAAGTTACAGTCATATGATTTTGACATCTCCTATGTTAAAGGGACTCAGAACGTTGTTGACACTTTATCTCGTCGTCCCCATTTGAGCTCCATGGCAATGATTTCAGAGGATTGGAGTCACATGATCATAGCAAAGTATGCCAAGAATCTATGGGCTTTTGGCATTATTGATGGTACAATACAGGACAGTAGGTACTCTCTTGTGAATGACCTCATCATTTACAAAGAGAGAATATTCTTGGTCCCACGTTCAGATGTGAGGAACAGGGTATTGAGGACTTTCCACGATTCACCTATGGCTGGTCATCCCAGATACTTTAAGACCTACAAGCAGGTAGGGGAGAGATTCACTTGGAAGGGTCTCAAATCCGATGTTCTTCGTTATGTCAAGGAGTGCTCTATTTGTCAACAGAACAAACAAGAGCATACTTACCCTGCAGGGTTACTTTAGCCGCTTCCTATTCCTGAGAGGAAGTGGGAATGCTTGTCTATGGACTTTATTACGGGCTTGCCGAAAGCTCAGGAGAGAGATAACATTTATGTGGTAGTAGATCGGTTCACTAAATATACACATTTCTTCCCAATCACCACTACTTATTTAGCTACACAGGTAGCAAAATGTATTCTTTCATGAGGTATACAGGTTGCATGGGTTACCTCGGAGTATTGTCAACAACAGAGATAGTAGGTTCGTGGGTAATTTCTGGAAGAGTAATTCCAACTATGCGGGACAGAGCTTACTCCGAGCACTAGCTACCACCCACAGACTGATGGGCAGACAAAGATTGTCAACAAATGGGTGGAGGGATACCTACGGAACTACATTTCAAGGCAGCAGAAGGCTTGGGTAAAGTGGTTGCATCTTTGGGAGTACTGCTATAATTCCACTCACCATATGAGTATATAGATGACACCTTTCAGAGCATTGTATGGCTATGATGCTCCCAGTTTCCTCGATTTATTCCTGAGTGATTGCAGAGTACCGAGTGTTGGGGATCTGTTACAGGAGAACCAGGCTATCATGAGCCCTTCATGAAAACATTCAAAAGGCTCAGAATCAGCAAAAGCAATATGTTGATCAAAGGAGGGTTGAGCGATCATTTGAGATCGGAGATGTGATCTACCTGATGCTGCGACCCTATAGGTAGTCCACTCTTAGGAAGAGGGGCGCACAGAAACTCAAGCCACGCTACTATGGGCCATTCAGGGTTGTCAGGTGTGTTGGTGAGGTGGCTTATGAGTTAGACTTACTGGCAGACAGTAGGGTGCACAGTGTATTCCATGTGTCACGTCTCAAAAAGGCGTTGGGACAGCATATAGTTCCCTCTTTGGGCACCACCACCCACCGGATGATGCTGAAGACTAATTTAGCGTACTTAGGCCATCACGGATTCCGAGAGCGTCATTTTAGGGCGGGTTACATCAAAGAAATATTTGGTTAATTGGAGAATTTGTTGGCAAAGGATGCTAAGTAGGAGGCGAGCATGTGCGACATCGACTTTTGAGTTGCTTGAAGTTAAACAAATTGAGGGAGAAGCCGGACTATAATGTCCCCACTCTTGTTAGTATCAGTAGCAGAGGGGTTAGCTTATTATTTGGATCCTCGTAGGCTAACGTGTGGATAGGGGATCTCAGTGGTAGATGATGGTGGATATTATCATTTCCACCCCTT
>VDFB02356802.1:0-10003 GCA_007258455.2 Sequoia sempervirens
GCGGTGTTCCTATCCCCCTCCTGAAGCCAATCAATGCGAGATTTCTGCTTCCAGAAGATCTCCTCCCGAAGCTCCCACTCTTCTAATCCCTTTAGAGCCAAGGACTCAGCAATACTAAGGTCAGAGGTCAACCCCTGGTCACGAATCTAATGAGTGATGGTATCCAACTTGGACTGGGCATCCAACTTCTAAGCTTGTAGGTTCCCAAAACATTGTTTATTCCATCTCTTAAGCCTGAACTTCACATGTTGAAGCCTCTTAGTGAAAGTAAACATGGCCGTCCCATGGGTAGGCCTCCCCTCCTGCCACCAATCCAACATAAGATCATGCAAAGATTGATCTCTTAACCACATCAACTAAAATTTAAAAGAGGGATTTTTGGTGATTCCATAAACGGTGACAGAGAGCTTGATAGGCCAGTGATCAGAGCCCCTCCAGTCAAGAATTTCAGAACTTGTGATCAACCTACTATTCAACCAATAGCAGGAGACAAGAAATCTATCAAGCCTCTCTGAGATAGCCTCACCACCACATCTCCTATTATTCCATGTAAATACACCATTGGTTGGCTTCACATCAATAAGATTCAGGGAGCCAATCATATCCCTAAGCAAATTTGCATAAGGGTCCAGCCTGGCTAGTCCACCACATTTTTCCTCCAAGCAAGTAACAGCATTAAAATCACCAGCCAGAATCCATGGGAGGAGCGGATCCAAGGCCCGAATGAATTGAATGTGGGCCCATAGACTAGACTTACCTGAAAGATCAGTAGGAGCATAGATATTGGATAGAAGACACCTTTCTCCAGTCGCAAAACACAAGGCAACTAGAGAAATAGAAGAGCGACTAGACATCCACCATAAGGGGGAAACTCTCCTCGGGTTCCAGAAACAAGCCACCCCCCCTACACTATTCAAAGCACCCACCCCCTGCCAATTGCCTTGGGGCCAGATACGTGGAGCACAACTCGCCAAACCATCAACTGAAAGCTTGGTCTCCTGAATGAAGACCACATCTGGTGATTGAGATTCAATTAATCTGCGAATAGCCTTTTGTCTAGGGATGTTGTTCAACCCCCTTACATTCCATGATAAAACAATCATTTATGGGGGTGGGAGAAATGAGAATCAATGGGTTTCACTGACCCTGACTCAACCAAAGTATCCCCCATGATCTTAACCTTCTCTTGATCAGTCTTCCTTCCACTCCTTGACGGTTTATCAAGAGGCCCCTTCTTAAAGGATTTCTACTGTAAGCCTAAAATAGGAGGAGCTTTGTTACCCTTTACAGATTCTGAGGCCCCCTTTGGAGCAGGGGGTTCAGGAACCACCACAGCAAAGCCTAATGGAGTATGAGACTCCTGGGGAACCCTAAAAACCTGAGCTTGAGAAGACAAAGCCACAGCCATCTGATCCACTTGATAGACCTCTGAAGATAAAATTTGATCCTCTTTCTTTTCATTCTCATCCTGAACTTCATGCAGACCCTTATCCCCAGACGAGATCTCAACTGGAATGCCTTCCTCTTGTGTCAAATCATCAAGAACTTCAAACCTGTTAAAAGTATCTTCATTCTGTCTATCCAGCCAGGATCTCTTTTTTCCTTTGCCTTTATTACGAGGCTTAACCGGAATAAAACCCTCATTATCCATAGGTTCATTAGACTTCATAGCCTTTCCCTTGTCCCCCCTAGGAGGTCCAGGGGCAGCCAGGGGGGATGATTTAAATCTGGGACATTTGCGGTGCAAATGACCGTATTCATGACAAATTCTACATCTAAAGGGTAGGGTCTCGTAATCCAGCTGTTGGATCCAAGAAGAAGATCCCATGTGAATTTCCATAGAATCTGGTAATGGATTATTTAAATCTATTTCCACACAGATGCGAGCAAAAGAAATTACCTTATGATCTTGGGTTTGTGAAGCCGATCCCACAGGTTTTCCAAGAAGCAGAGAAATTGAGTGAAGAATATCTTCCCTCCAGAACTCCAAAGGAAGCCTCGGCAACCGAATCCACACAGGAACCCGCGAGGGGATCTCTTCAGCGGAGTTGAAGCCCATGTGCCAAAGCTTGATGAAGAGCCCAACTTGGTTAAAGAAATAAGGGCCCCCTTCAAAGGCCCTATTCCTATCCATAAGATTTGAGAAGATAACCAGAAAATAATTATTAGCAGCCAAAATAATCTCCATATCCCCTTCAGGGTTCCAAACCCGACGGGCCCAAGATTCCAACACAAGTAGAGAAAGGCGAAGGCCCAAAAATTTGCAAATAAGGGCATGATTACACCAATAATCAACATCCTCCAAAACTTGCTCCGGTTGAATAATCAGAATAGGACGATCCTCGGATCTCTCAAGACAGCCATTTACTTTCTTCAAATGAAACATCCCTGTTGTAGAGGGTATTCCATCCCCAGATTGCGGTTTACCCAACTGCTCCTTTACATTGGCATGCATTGAAGAAGACGGCTCCACCATCTCCAAATCTCCGGAAGAAACCTGAGCCACAAAACAATCCCGATTCTCCATGGACCGAGAGCACAACCACACCAAGAAAGATGGGGCCAGACCCTAAGACTCAAGAGCACGGCTGCTCCTCCACGCTGACCTTGACGAGGAGAACCGCAGGGGGCGAGCACGCCCGCTGGGCGAGCAATGGACACCGACAAAGAACTGCAGCACCCACAGAAAAAGCAGACACACCCCGCCCGTGCCGGCACGGATAGGCAGCCCTCTAAGCGAAAGCGGCCGGGAGAGCTAGAACGCAGCAGACTTCTTCGCACCGGGCCGCACATAAAACATGGCTCTCTTCTACCCCATGAAATTCTATCTTTCATTTGGATATAACCAATCGGTTTGAGCTTGCGCATTCATCCGGGTGATGGAAGTGTTGCCGAGTCTAAAGAATCCCATTTTGTTAAGAGATTCCCAAAGGGATCGAGGGAAAATATAAGGAAAAATTTCCCCTTCAAATGTTTAATTGTAGCAAAATAGGTCACTTTGGTTTGATCCCAAATGATCAAATTGTGACAACAAGTCAAGCTGAAAAATAGCGAAGAGGCGCTTTTAAAACCTAAAACTTCAATTTCAAAAAGAAGAAAAGTCTGTTTAGTAAGGATGAATCTGAAATTGAGTCTAAAGATTCATCAGCTGAAGAAGATGAAACTCTATTCATGGCTGAAACTACTCAGCAAAATGACTCTAACACCTTTCATGCTGAAGAAGGTGTGGTAGATCTTGAAAATGAGCTGAAATGTGCTTTACAAGAGGTCAGAAAACTCAAAAAACAAGTCCTAGCTCAAGAACACAAACTAGATCAAGAAATGATCTCTCTGAAAACTCAACTTGAAGAAGCTAAAAGAGTTGAAGACTATCTTCGAGAGACTATAAACTACAAAGATCAAGAAATTAAAAAATTGGAACAAGAAGCAGTTTGTCTTAGGAAGGAAATTGAAAAATATGAAAGCACTCTAAAACTGAATGAGATGCTCAACAAGAAAAATATGTACAAAGATAAAACTAGTGTTGGTTTTGAAAAGGGTGAATGCTCAATTGACCATGCAAAACAAAACCCCTCTTCTGAAGTCAAAGGTTTTGGTTCAAATCACTCAGAATTTGGTAAAGATCATGTTCAGTCTTTGAGAGGTAATAGATCTTCATATAGAGTCAATCCTTTCTTCTATGGTTATTGTTTTTTCTGCAACAAATTGGGCCATAAGGTGAGCACTTGCAGGCTTATGAATCCTAGGTTTGGTCTTAGGAAACATTATGGTTTTGTTAGACAAATCAGATGTTTTAAATGCAATCCTTTGGGACATTCTATCAAATAGTGCAGAACCGATCTGCAATCTAAATAGCAGAAATTTAAAAATGTTTGGAAACCTAAGTTTGTCAACAACATTGAGCAAACTATGTTGGTTCAAATAACTTTTCATTCCAAGAAAAAGGACTTATGGGTCCTTGACAGTGGATATTCTAACCATATGACTGGCGACAAGGATAAGTTTGTAAATCTTGAAGATTATGTAGGTGGATATGTTAAGTTTGGTGATAACTCTGGTATTCAAATTAAAGGTAGAGGTTCACTTCTTTTGAATGAAGACACTCCTATCTATAATGTGTACTATGTGGAATGTCTCAAGCATAATCTTCTAAGTGTTAGTCAAATATGTGATAGTGGTTATCATGCTCTTTTCACTTCACAAGGATGTGAGATTAAAAACAAGCTAGGAAAGGCTATTGCAGCTGGAAGGAGGACAAAAGGAAATGTGTACAATCTTCTCGACACATCAAGCAATGACAATAATCAAGGTATGTGTTTAATGAGCCAAATTGAAGAAAGTTGGTTATGGAATAAAAGATTAGGACACATAAACTTTGAAAATATGGTTAGAATAAGTAAGAATAAAAATGTTAGAGGTTTACCAATACTTAACAAGCTAGAAAATTCTATGTGCAAAGAATGTCTAAGTGGTAAACAAACTAAAATCAGCTTCAAAACAAAAGAACATTCTTCCTCAAAACCTTTACAACTTGTGCACACTGATTTATGTGGACCAACCAGAACAAGGTCTATTAATGGTAAAAGGTACTTTATGCTGTTTGTGGATGATTATACTAGAATGGTTTGGGTCACATTTCTTAAGCACAAATCAGAAGCATTTGAAAGGTTTAAAATTTTTCATAAATTGGTTGAGAAGGAATCTGATTTGAAACTTAAATGTCTATGATCTGACAAAGGAGGTGAGTTCACTTCTCAAGAGTTTATTGATTACTATGAACAACACGGCATTAAAAGACAATATGTTGCAACAAAAACACCTCAACAAAATGGGGTAGTTGAACGTAAAAACAAAACTGTAAAAGAAATGGCTAGAACAATTTTAGATGAAGCTAAGTTGCCTGATATGTACTGGAAAGAAGCTATTCACATAGCTGTATACATTTTGAATAGAGTACATATTAGAGTCAAATCTAAACACACTCCTTATGAACTGTGGTATGGAAGAAATGCTTCTGTCAAATACTTTAAAATTTTTGGAAGTAAGTGTTTTATCAAAAAGGATGATGATAACCTTGGGTGTTTTCAATCAAAGAGTGATGAGGGTATCTTTTTGGGATGCTCAACTCACAACAAAGCTTATAAATGCCTTAACAAAAGGCTTAACAAGATTATTGAAGTTGCTAATGTAAAATTTGATGAGAGATCACATTTGTATGTTCAATCTTTGCAGGATAATGAGGAAGAAGAAATTGAACCAGAAATAATTTTAGAAGGAACTGAGATAGCAAGTCTTGAAAAGGTTGCATCAAAAGCTCCTAACTAAATATACACTTAAAGATCAGTTATTTGAGGATAAAGATCGAGTTCAAACTAGAAGAAAGCTAGAATCGATAGAAAAGGAACAAATAGCTTTTCTGTCTAGTTACTCAATTTGAGCCTAAAAATTTAATGAATCTCTCACTTAGACTCATGTTGGCTTAATGCTATGGAGGAAGAAATTGATTAGGTGAAAAATCAGATTTGGGAGTTAGTCCCAAGACCAGGATAAACAAGAATGTCATTGGAGAAAATGGATATCTGAGGAAACAAACTTGATGAAAATGGTAATGTCATTTCACAACAAAGCGGGTTATGCGCAAGGATTATTGCTCAACAAGAAGGTGATTTTGGTGACCTTTACCCGTTGCTGGTGGAATCTATGTGGGGAATATTACTTGGCTTATTACATTTATAAATCATTTTCTTGTTTATCAAATGGATGTCAAAATTTCTTTTTAAATGGCTATTTAGATGAAGAGTTTCTATGTTGAACAACACAGAAGGATTTATGGCTGAAATAAGCTAATCTATTGTTCTGATTTGAAAAAATTCTCATGAAACCCCCAAAACAGCACCTGGAAGCTTGGTACTCCTAGGCAATGAGTCATTTTTCTTTTCGAATGGTTTTGTTAGGGAGGTGTAGATAGCAATCTTTATGTTCAAACTGAAGGTTCTGATATTTTGGTTGTTGAAATTTACGTTGATGACACTATCTTTTGCTGCAACAATGTTACATTAAGTAAAAAATTCTCTCAGCGAATGGAATCTGAATTTGAAATGTCATTATTTGGAGAATTTCTTCTTGGGTCTTCAAATCTCAACATGAAAATGGAATGTTGCTATTGAAGCCAGAGTAGCATGCTAGAGAGTGTAGAAATTTAGATGGTTGAATGCCATCAGATTAGCACTCCAATGATTCTGGATTACCCAAGTTACTAAGGTTGATGATTCCCCTGACACGAATCAAACTGAATATAGATCAATGATTGGCAGTCTGTTATATTTAACTCCCTCTAGACCTAACATTATGTAGGTAGTTTGCACTGTTGCACAGTTTTAGGCATCATCTAAAGAATCCCATGTCACTGCTGTTAAAAGGATTTTTAAATATATTCAGGGCACTCTTAATTATGGCCTTTGGTATCCTAGAAGCATTGATTTTTCATTGATTGCATTTACTGATGCTGACTGGGCTAGTTGTTTGGATGATAGGAAAAGCACCAGTGGTGCTGCATTCTTTCTTGATGATCGTTTAGTGGCTTTGCACAGTAAGAAACAAGAATTTGTTTCTCTCTCTACTGCTGAAGCATAATACATTGCTGCCACTTCATGTTGTACTCAAGTTCTTTAGATGAGTCAAACTCTATCTGATATGGGTATTGGAATTCCTAAACTTGTTGCTATTCTCTGTGATAACACAAGTGCGATAAGTATCTCCAAAAATCATGTTTTTCACTCTCGCACTAAACATATTGCTATCAAGTTTCACTTTCTTTGAGAAAAGGTTTTGGCTAATGAAGTTTGCTTACAGTTTGTTGGCTCTCAAGATCACGTGGCTGATATTTTTACTAAGCCCTTAGCTAAAGAGTTATTTGAAAGATTAAGACTTCGATTGGGAGTTATCTCTCAATCTTTACTTCTCTGATTTTCCATACATTGGCTTATGAGGAGCATGATATATGTTTTGATTCACTTATAGCTCTCCTACAATCTTGGTTGCTGCACTCTGTTATTTTTTTGCAGTTGTTTCTCATGGTGTTTTGATTGGTTTCTCAGTGGTGTTCATCTATTCTTTTCCTTCAGGAAAAAAGGGGGAGAGTCTTTGGTGTTTTGCCATCAAGGACAAAGGGGGAGTTTGTTGAATCACAGTTGTGTTTACAGTTTGTCCTTGATGACAAAATCTCTTTCAGTTTGTTCTCATTGATAATCTGTCTCAGGATGGTTCTCCTTGCACATCACAGGTTTTGGATGTTTCTCTTTCAGGCTTATTCATATCAGAGTGAGAATGGCAGTCTCCCCGATCCACTTTGAAATGTCTGAGTTGCCTATCGGCAAGACATTTCAGTTGTCATGGAAATTGAATTTATCTAACAAGCTATTGTCAGCAAGACTTCTCTTTTGTTTCGGTGACAAAAAAGTGTTCTCTATCGACATATATAACACCGTCGACATGCGGTCTTATCGATTTCATTATGTCTCCCCGATCCGGTTCATAATGGGTTTATTGGAAAAGGAAATCGTCTTCAGTGTAATGTTTCATTGAGCACTCTGTGTCTTGGTGACCAGCACAAGAAATTTTATATCAGCATAAGTTATACCGATCGAAGTTTGAATGGGAACATATCAACAAGAGTTTAAGGTTTCAGTGAAGGGTCATAGTGAAAAGGTTATGTCTCCCCAACTAATGCATGTGGAAGTCTATTGGTAGGAGTGATGTTTTTGGTATGTAGTCTCACCAACCATGCACCAAAAGATATTATCATCAGAGGTTGAGGCTTCACTAAAATGTCACAGCGAACGTTCAATGTCACACCGACCGCCGTTGGACAACTTCCTTCGGCAGGACATTCTGGAAGTCTCGACGAACAGGTGTGAATTCAGGGTGTTTCAGTATGACTAAAATAATCTACAAGATGTCTCCCTGATGGTTTGAAGTTACAGTGACATGTATTGTATAGTTGGTCTCATCGGCAAGAAAAACCATGTGTCACGGCGACCAATGTGTATCATGTGGAATTTCCATTAAACATGGGGCAATCTATATAGCGTCTTCCCAACTATGTATTGTCTTATTGACCACTGATGAAGAAATACATTTCTATAAGACTCATATGTTTCGATATAATGTCATAGAGAACCCATCAAGTCTTGGCGACAAAGTCTAGTGAATGAAAGGCTTTTGGCAAAAGGATGGTAAAGTCTTAGCGACTAACAGTGGATAAAGTTTTTTAGCCAAACATGAAGCTTTCTAGGAGAGGTCTCCCCGATATCATAATGATATAACGATGCACATAAGGAAAAAGGTTTCTGTCAGTATGAGATTGATACTGTCTTGGCGATCTAGGATGAGCTCGGGATGTTTCGATGAAACATGGAACATTCTATATAGCATCTCCCTGACTTCATTTTTTCTCAGCGACACGGGGTGAAAAGTGACTCTCGGAAAAACATTATGAAGTCTACAAGAGGTCTCACCAATATCGTTTGGTCACAATGATAGTGAATGAAACGAAAGGAGATCTCTATGAAAGACTTGTTGATGTCTCAGAGAATGAATAATACTCTAAGGAAGCCTATCGATGAGACATGATGTTTTTATTATGTGTTCCTCCTGACTCTAATGGCTCATGGTAAAAGCAAATAAATAAAAGGCTACAGTGATAGTGAATGAAATAGAAGGGCATCCCGGTGAGAAAGACTCTTGTGTCTCAGCGAGTGGTTAATGAAATCTCAAACTTTGTGGCTGCTTATGGATATTTCAAAATACAGTTGCAGGATGACATGATTGATTGAATCGAATCTCAGAACCATTACATGACAACATATTCATTGAGTTTCCTCTTTGAGTAGTTGCATTTTTTATTTAATAGGATGATTTGCTGCTCTCTGGACAAGTGTTACTATTGATTTTTAATCATCAGTGACAGTCTGTCCATATTCAACTTTATATTTGAAAATCAGCAAGAGAATCTAAAGATCTGGTGAAAAACATTTGGAAGATTTCTTCACAACTAACATACTTGAAATGTAATTAAATACCTGTGTTGAAAACTATAAAGGTTGTTGATTTTGTAATTTTGAGAGTATCATTCCTTGTCTGTATGGAAATGTATGAATGAACTCTGTAGAAAGATATGTGCTTAACTGAAAATAAAGAAATCCTATGAGTCACTATTATTGTTCAAAACATAATTTGAGGGGTTGGTACTCCTTGAGATGGGTGTCTCAAAATGAGGGGCTAGTGCTCCTTGAGTGGGTGCTCAAAAATCAGCCTATAAGGCATTGTGAACTTTTGTTTAAAAGATTAAGCCTGGAAGGCATTTAGGGAGTGGTTTTTATACCCCAGGAGGGTTTTCCACTCGATAAAATATGGAGTCTTCTTGTTCTTCTGAGTTCCCTTTGCTTTACTATGTTGTTGATTATTTTAGTTCACTGTTTGGGTATTATCTTTCTCAATTCTGAATGTTACATTCACCTCATGAATGCATTAATCAGAGTATATTGAGATCAGATATGTGCTATAGTTTTTGAATTTGTGAAAATTGGTCAAATTTGTTATAATACTGATTCACCCCCCCTCTTAGTGTCATTTTAACTCCAACAACTTGTTCATAAGGTTGTGAAAGGCCATGTCCATCGCTTGCTAAAAATTTTCTCCAGCGTTGGAGAAGTTGAAAGGCATCTTTTTGTAAGCCATCATGCCCCACTTAGTTGTGAATGTTGTCTTGAACTGATCCTCTTATTTTACTAGAATTTGGTTGTACCCTAAGTAACCATGTAGCAAACAAAATCTGTCAGAACCAAAAACTACCTCCACAATTTGCTCCATGAGAGGGAGTGGATAGTAATCTTTTAGTGACAACTTATTTAAATCTTGGAAATCGACACACAATCTGATTTCCCCACTTTTCTTCCTTTAACTAGAACTAAGTTTGACACCCAAGAAGTATGCTTGATAGGAA
>VDFB02356803.1:0-22387 GCA_007258455.2 Sequoia sempervirens
AAATACTACAATTAAAACACTTCGCTTGTTGCAGCAGGCATCCACTTAAGAGTGGGGATTCACCACTTGACAGTGGGTATAAGAAGAGAATTAGTAAGTTCTTTGTTCCACACTGGCAGTAAACCATCCAAGGGTTACAATGTGATAATTAAACACAAATAAGCAACAACTAAATAGACTGAAACAGTACTGCTGTTATCAACTTTACAAAATGAGAAAGAGCTGCAAATTACATGAGGATTACAATAGTTTTGAAGCACAAAGAAGCTGGATGATCCCACATTAGATAACTATCCAACTTATTGAAAAAAGAACTGAAAACTCAAACTAAAGCAAGTCTGATATAAAAATTTGCAAACTGAAAATGAATTACCAACAAACTGTAGCACACCAAATTGTTCATAACTTCATCCTATCTTCACCAATTGACATGGAATCAATTGCAGCAGCTTCTAGGAGTAAAGGCGCCCCTATTCAAACACAGAAACTACACCAAAGCCTCCATATTTATTAATGCACGCATCCCAATATCATTTTGGAAATGTACGGCCTTCAAGAGGGGCGATTTTCTCTTTAAAAATCAGAAACACATTAATAAAATCTGAAACCTCTTGGAGAGGGTCGCCCAAGGCTTAGAATCATATAGATAAAATACCCATATGGGAATAGAATTTACCCAAGGAGCTGCAATCAAAAACGTCCTTTAGCCATGACTGAACCAGCAAGCTCTAAATTGAAAATAACATCAGAATTCTTCTACAATGAAGCTCAATATGCACTTTTGAATGAAGCACACTCCCAAACCACCATCTAAGGAACCATAGTTTCAGGCCCGAATAATGGAGTCAATTTGCTAAGCTTCCCCTTAGCCAGGTTCTGAATTCATTCCAACAGCGTAACTTTGCTCTTCAAAAATATGCATAATCGGCTCATCATAAAACATCAATATATAGGCTTCAGTTGGCAAATGAAGCAACAAGAGACTCTTCAAATTCCAAGAAGTTGAATCACTTCAACTTCCAAAAGGGACGCCACTTTAAGCATTTCACTTTTTGAAATAATAAAATATTAATCAACCTCTTTTAGGCGTCCAACTTCACTTTGCAACAATAAAGCATTTAATAATTCATTAAATGCACCATTGACCCCTTAATGACCCCCCTTTTAAAAACAACATGAAGTGATTATTCCTAGGCGTGGGGGTACAACTGAAAAACATAAAAAATGACTAAGTAAAAAATTTAATCCATGGAGATAACCAAAGCCAAACTGAAACTAAAAGATAGCAAGATAACTTGAGCTGAATTGCTGATGATGCTACTGCCAAAATTAGACTTACTAAAAATAGCCAACTGCTATAAATATTAAGTTCACATCAAAACAACAGAAAGCCAAACTGAACATTGAACTGTAAAGGATTGAACTATTGCTAGACAGATACTGCCAAAAGATAGACTTGCTAAAAAATAGCGAACTGCTATAAATAGTAAGTCTGCACAACAACCTTAGAATGCCAACTGAGCAGTATCTGAAAAAGGAAACCCTAATTTTCTGCCTCAGCTTAGCCTACGGATTTCTGGAAATAGGCTAAATCCAAATGAAGAGTGTAGGGCCAAAATGAGGACATTACAACCCACTATTATGCATTAGAATTAACTATCGAGCCCTAAAATGGCAAACCCTAATATGTTCTACCCAAATCTAGCAAACCCACAAAAATTTTGTTTCATTTGTGCATTTATGTGTAACCCAAATCACAAATTAGACCAACAATGGAAGAAAACTGCAAATTATATTTATTTAAACAAGTCTGAAATGCTTTACAAAAGGTTGCTACCACAGCAAGATCTGATTGGAATACAACTACAATAAAAATAAGAACAACTAACCCATAACAATAAACTATAATTATTCTACTTGGTTTGAACCAATACTATAATAACAACACAAAGTTGTAACAATTGGATCGAGAATCTGCAATAACTCATTGCACATCAAATAGAAAAGCATGAAGATGAGATGTAAATCTCCAATATCACTAGTTTGTTCTCCCACAACAATTGTAATCATCTTGCTATCTTAATAATGCCAATATTGGCCACCGTTAAAGTTCGGACATGATCTTGAGTGAGAATCATCCTTTGACCAACAAGGTTTTCGTCCTTTGGCATGTAAGATCTTCAAAGTTTTCATCCTTCAACCATTTATTAATCCTAGGGTTTCCATCCTTAGATCTATGTGCTTGAATGCTAGGGTTCGAAAAAACTTTGTGTTATGGATTGCAATTTTTTCATCATACTTATTTTGTTCAAACCTTGGATCCCTAATACCTACCAGAAGAAAGTCGAAGATTGCTTTGAATGCCAAATTTCATCACTAGTACATTTTCCTTTGACAAGCACCTAAAATTGTGCCACACACACTAGAATATACTCTGGAGGCACAGGGAATGTTTCCTATGACCTGCAATCGTCCTCCACAATAATGGCCAGAGGTCCCAAAGGGTTTGAAACCCTCACGACTGCATTAATGGTGGCCAAGGTCATCTCTCGTGTTTGCACTGTGGAGGTCCACATGGATCCACATCCCTATTATCAAATGATCCCTTTATGCCATAGAATCTTTTGGAAGGAGCATCATCCAACTGAGCATTAATGGCAGCTTGATCGTACAAAGAGGTAGGTGAGGTGAATAGTGAAAAGAGGTGTGTCAAAGTTTGAGTATCAAGGGTACTCCATGACTCGTACCATAAGCTGAGGATTGAGGTCTGGAAAGGAGGCATACTGATGAAAGGAAGTCCAACTCTCTAATGAAGGCTTGTGAAGGAGCGAGGTTTGGCAGAGAGCTATGCTGGTATGGGAAACTCTAAAGTCTCAATGTATATGGACTGAAACTGGAGAAAGAATGGGAAGTATGACAATATGGATAAGTCCAATAGCCAAACAAAAATTGAGGAAATGGCATGTCGAGAAGGGAAACTATGCATCTCCAAGGACTTACATAGATATAGAAAATTCAACATGCTCCCATATTTAGAAACTCCATGGACTTACATAGACTTAGAAAATTAGACATGCTCCCATATTTAGAAACTCCATGGACCTTAGGAACCTCAGACAGATGCATGAGTTATGGACATGAAGAACACATACACTAAATTAGGTCAAGGGAGATGCGGAAAATAGGAAATAGGCGATTTGGTCCATAACATTGATTATTACAAAAAGGTAACATGACATTTTTGTTTGTTTTCCACTAAATAGAATAGTATCTAGGCCTTTTGAAACTGCCCATACCCAATGTAAACAAGTGTAATTTTGGTTTATATTATAATGTAAAGGGCGTGATCCCATAATCATCATTTTTCCATCAAAAAAGTAATAATAAACTCTAAATGTGTTTCAAACTTTAGGTCCTCATCAACAAAGTGAGTGAGTGACAAATGCTACATAAATGGGTTGGTGGAGTTGATTGTTCTACCTCCGAACAATTATTTCCCAAGTGGGTTCAAATTTTCTTGTCTCCCTTGTATTAGTTTTAAATGGCCTCCTTGGCCTTGACCATAGCCTCATAAATGCAATCCATCGAATCCATCCACCAAGGACAAAACCTTGACTAAAGACTCCAACACCTACAAACAAATTAAAGTTGCAATTAAATTTTAAAAATGAACAATATCTTATAAAAGATAGAGAGTTGTTAAACTTTCCATTGACAAGCTAGGACTCAAACCTAGGACTTCTCGTTTGCATGTTAGGGTGCTCTACCACTAAGTAACAAGCCCACTTTGTGACGAACCCTTTTGCAATTCTAACGATAGCTCATTTCTCCAATGCACCCTTGAGCCATAGTGTAAATGTTCAAGGCTCCTAGCCTTGGCTTAGATACCAAGTTAAACTTTCCATGGACCAACTACAACTCAAACCTATGACCTCCCAATTGCATATTGAGGTGCTCTACCACTAAGCTACTAGCCCTTTTTGTGCCCATCCCTTTTACAATTTGGGTGGCTTATTTCTGCAACAAAAGTGAAGTTAAAAAATATAATAGAAATTTAAATCGAAATTTGAACTTACCTTTATGATCCACATAGCTCTATTCACAAATAAATCGTCAAAAATTGTCTACGTGACCCTCTTTCCATCAACTTCTTCAAACAAGAAGATTCAACCACACTTGGCTCACAAACATCTACTTCAACGATGTTAGTGTTGGCATTTCAATTAGCACCTCTGGAATGCTTATTGGAAACGGACAACTATTGGAAGTGTGTAGTAACTGCTCTTCAAATTAGGGGGGAAGCTCCCTCTTTTTGTTGATGTTTGCATAAAAAGTAAAGTAAACTAACATTCCTATCTTTTTACTCAGCGACTGGGCACAAGGGTGCATAAACACAATGCGTCTCAGCTAAGGTTTTCACTAGTTTTTGTAGATCTTAACTAACACAAGGCTAACTTTTAATCTATCCTATCTCCTCTAGATAAACAAAGCAAAAGAATATAGGAGCAGGAATAGAATGGTTCGATCACTTAGACGAATTAGTCTTCCCGAATGCATCCGAAGGCTCTAAACTTCCAAATTTACACCGAAATAGAATCCACACAAGTAATCTTCAAACGATAGGCTAGATCTCAGGATTCCCAAGGAGGTACCAAGACCTTTCCGAGGTGTAGGCTGAAAGGCAGACTACTAGAAACAACAAAGAACGATAATCTAACTTTCTAAATTCCCAAGGAGAGACAATGCTCTTTCTGAGGTGTAGATCGAAAGACAAATTATTGAGAACAACAAACAATGATAAATTTTGAGACTTTTAGATCAAAGGTTACACTTTGGGATAGGAACTTGTGTCAAAGAGACAATCACACATGAAGCTATCAAACCAAGAATACATGAACATGGATTGAACACACCTATCTAAATAAAAAGAACGCAAGTTGTACTTGGCGTTTTTCTATCACAAATACGATTCAAGAACATATACTAAGCGAACAAAATTGAAGGCTTGTGAGCTCAACGTTTTGCTGTCGTGAAGTAAAGTTACAAAATAATGAGCAAAGGCTCTTATTTATAGAAGCTCAAAGGAGTAGGCAACCCTAAAATCTCCTTGAGTTAACAATGAGTTCTTGCCAATCTGCAAGATTTATTCCTATGTCCAAAAGTAGGTAACCTAGCAGTTAACTGGAAAACTACTTCAGTTAACTGAAACTAAACTAAAAGTGAACTCCAATTATAAAAGTGCCTCCAAAATAGAGATCCGCAATTAGTGGAGATCTAGAATAGACATCCATAATTAGTAGAAATAGACATGCATGATCAATGGGACAGTGAGTTAACTTGGAAAGAGGCATCAAGTTAACTCTTGTTGCCATAAATGTTATTATTGAGGGTAGGACGTCCTAACTAGGTGTTTTACACCTCTTCACCTCTAGTCAACAACTCCTCTAGCCAGTCGTTGACTTCTTTTGCCTCTGGGCAGTCAATGCTTCTTAGGATGAGGACATGTCGCCTTAGCATCTCCTCACCACTCGCAATTCACTGTCGATATTCAATACACTGAGCAACTGTGTCATCCAGCTTTGTTGACATGACTGCAATCTTACTCAACTCACAACCAACAGTGCCACCGCAAAAACTGTCATGGATGAGATTTTGGAACTGTGTTTGCACTTTAGCTAGCTCAATGTATGCACCTCCTTCGTGTTGGTAAAGGCAAGGGATGGATGTTACCAATGTTCTCACGAACTTGATAACACTTGCCACAACTTGTCGATAGTCAATCAATTCTACAGAGTTGGTATCATATGCTTTCACCTTGCATGCAAGTTGTTCTTTCCAAGCAAAAAGATGTTGCTTGTTCTCCTCTGTAGTAATTAATTGGTACGCCATATGCAAGTCTGAGATAAGTGATCTCATCCCCAAGCCTCTTCTCTACTATGTCTTGCTCTGATTGTTGAATCTCCACGCGGAGCTCATGGGCTATATACCTCAACTGGTATAACTCTGTAAGCATACACCGTCCTTTGATGACAAATTCTTCCACTTTCCTCAAGTGTTTTCCATATAAGATCAATTGGTGATGATTTTGCTCCACAGGGAGGTCTAGCAACTCTCGAGGCAAGGCAGAGATGTTTGGTGTACCGTGCATCAAGCTAGATATATATAATCTCAGCTTTTGTTTTCCAGCCTTCAAGGCTGCTTTGTCTTTACCGTCCTTAGCCATTCTTTCCTTGACACTTACTGATGCAGTGTATCTGATTCTATATATTTCTGAGTTTGGGCAATGTATATGCAAAGCAAGAGCTTTTCAGTTGATGTGCAGAATGTATTTGAAGTTAAGAATGCAGTCTTGATATGTTGTGACAATTTTCAGTGAGTTGGTGCTCACACTGGAGTTGGGAGTTGGTGCTCCAGCCATTCGAAGTTGGTGTTTCAAGGAAGTTGGTGCTTCAGTGAGTTGGTGGTCACTTTTGTAATCTGGAGATTGTAGTCTCCTAGGTTGGTGCCCTTTTCAAGTTAATGAAAGCTATAGTTCTGTCATGGTTTTTTATCAAAAGTTTTCCACATGATATCGGTGTTCTTATTCATGTTTGCTCTTACTGTTTTGATTGCTGATTCTTAAGGTTTTAGTTTTAAACTACTGATTCACATCCCCCCCCCGCGCACCCCCTTCCCCGAAGTGTCTTTTGTGAGCTCTTCATTACCAAGTTCACAAAATTGTGAACCGCCATCAAAATAAGTACAAGGAACGTCATAATTGCCATCAAATACTGCACACTTTTCAGACTGGTAACAAAGTTAAGTTCAACCTGCAAAAAGAATGATTCTAGGATCTTTAACAAGATCAAACCAATGGTCCTTACATCATACTTTGCACTGTTGGTGAGAACACATTCATCCTAGATCTTCATGCTTGGGCATGCATCTTGTACTCAATGTCAAGCTAATCAAACCATATAATCTTCACTGCTTGAGCCTTTTGCAATAAACATTCATCTGATTTGGATCCTAAACACTTGAGTCCAATAGATAAGTATGGACTCATTAACACTACCACAAATCGTACTCGCCATGGTACTCATTGGCTGTTTTGAGTTGCCTGGATGGAGAAGAATAGAAATCAAGCATAATCTTTCACAGCTTCAAGCTCAATTTCCACAATTGGCCACTTGTGTGATGGAGACCGTTGCTTTTCAAAATGGGTACATTTGCATCTCTTGCAGCTGAACTTGCAGCTTTCAACAAACTCTGTGTGACATACCCATTGTATTCATAATACCACTTAACAACTTTCAAAGTTCACACCCCTTGCAAATAATACTACAAACGACATGACTTTGTCAAGCTCCACATGTGCTACAAGACAAAATCAAAACATTCACGGAGCAGTAGCACACACCGTACCACCCAAACAACACTTCATCTTCCAGGTCACGTGGCCATCAAGAAAGCACAACTGTTTAGAAATGAATGGGTTTTGTAACCATTCCATCTTGTAATTAACCGGTGTTCCACGGGCACGGGGGGGAGGGGAAAGCGAGGGGGACGGGGAAGTTCAGGAAACGAGGGGACAAAGGGCCTAAGTTTGGGGACGGCGGGGGGGCGGGGGGGCGGCGACGGCGGGGGGGTGGGGTGGTGGTGCTGATATAGTTATAAATATACTTATAGTACTTGAAAAACTAGTTTTGAAAGGATGTATAACAGTATAACAATATAAGAATTACATTTCAAATGAAACTATAGGAAATTACTCAAATTACTAATTAGTAAAATTATAACATAGCAAAATTTGAAATACTAAATCTAAATACGAAGATATCTTGAATGCTAATTGCTAAATAAAATTTGACAAATGAAATTGTTTTTGTAAAATTGAAGGTAACTAGTGGAGAGTACCTAGAAAATCAAATGAATTCAATGGGAGTTTGTGGGCAATGCCCCTAATGGGTTTGAGGGTTAGCGCCCTTAGTGGGGTCAAGGGGCAGTGCCCCTTGCGGGGGTCTGGGGGCAGCGCCCCCAGCGGGGTCAAGGGGCAGCGCCCCTTGCAAGGGGGTGGGGCTGGGGGCAGCGCCCCCAGCGGGGTCAGGGGCGCGCCCCTCGCAGGGTCCCGGGGCAGCGCCCTGGTGCGGCGCGCCCTGTCGCGGGTCGGGGGGAGGGGGAGCCCCCGTCGCCCAAGCAAATTAAGACCTCCAAAAACCACACAAACCTTCATGGTGTACATCATTTTGCATTAACAATAAAACCCAAATTAAGACCATCAAAGCCAGACAAACCTTCATGGAACACATCTCCCAGTCTCCCAGGAAACTCCTGGGCGTCTCCGAGAAACTCCAGGGCGTCTCAAGGAGACTTGGGAGCTTGGAGAGGCATCTCCTAAGGAAACTTGGAGACGTCTCCCCGTCTCCGTCTCTGGCGGCACTTTGGTGGCGGTGGCGGAGAGGGGGTAGGCCCCCGTCCCCGTCCCGGGGCGTCCCGTTTCAATGGGTCATATTTTTGGAAAGCCCCGTGGGCCTGTAATTAAACACAAATATTGTAACTTTCACATTTTTAATCTTAATCTCAGAAGTGGGTGGACATGCACACATCCTGATTTCTGTGATAAATTCTCAGCATTATACAATCGATCTCTATATTTAGCCAACAGAAGTAAACAGTTTACATAAAATATCCCATTCATGATGAACAAGAGCTTTATTTGCAAACTCTTGGTTCCTTTTAATAAATTATTGTGCTCCCACATTTGCTCATTCTTTAGAATTGCTTGTTCAACATAATTCACAAATTAATTAAGTAGATCTGCCTCTTAATTAATTTGTGGATTGTCCTACATGCAAACTTCGAGGTTTGCTGCCATGAATAACAACTCAACTCCATCTGAATTTTAAAATTTCTACACAATATATCTTTAAATGGAAAGTTCATTTACAAATTTACTAAATTAAATATATCTTTAAATGGAAATTCCATCTACAAATTTCCTAAATCACACAATACTTTCATAGTCCAGAAGATAATATACATATATTATTCCATCGATGCTCAACATAGTAAGCCCATTACATGTGCAACTAAGAAGTGAAGACACGCAACTGAACATTTAAATAAGAATTATAACGAGTTATAATAAGCAAATATCACAAAGAAAACTTTGGGCGCACTAGTACAAATAGGAAGACTTACATCACTTGCAAGGGCATAAAATAAAGCTGCTGCAGCTAGAGCAGTAGGTGGGTCATCAGTGGAAAGGGCTACAATAGCGTCAAGCACTGTCTTTGCCATCCTGCCAACCAAGAAAAAGAGAATAACATGGAAGTTAGAAACAGTGACAAGTAAAATAATTTACCAGACTGCCAGACATCAGTAAAAAGAATAGAAAATGACAACAAGGATATCAAGCATCGTTCAAAAAATCAAAAATACTTATGTCATTATGTCCATGACAAGTCAAAACAAATGCCATAACAGCTTGATTTATTTATACCTCAAAAGCAAAGCTCCGGACTATTCTCTTTAATCTTTTTTTCTTTTTTCTCCCAACATACATAGTGTTAGAGATATTTTGAACTTATGATACAGTACGCATAATATTCGGTATCTGTACCCCAAAGTGTAGCCTCAATCAATTTTCCAAAATAACAATAATGCTAAATTTATTAAGATTGAATATGCATTTGCCTAACAGAAAGCTTGAATGTAACAGTCCAGAATGAAATCGAAATGGAAATAGTAATATACACTAACATGCACGAATTTTAACAATGTCATCAATATTTCTCAGAAAAGAAAGAAAGATAAAAAGAAGCCATAATAATGTCCATGGATTGACAAATAAGTCAATGAATTTCCAAACTACAGCAAGTTACAATAGCTAATCAGGAGAGCTAAGACACTTCAAGAACTCAAACTAGGAAGCAATAAATTATAAAACTGAATGAAGAAGTGGGAGGAAAATCAAAGCTGGTAAACCCAAGACAAGCCAGTATGTACAAATGCAAGATAGTATAACAAAAACCTGACAAGGCTACTACTTTTACATGCCTAAAGTGTGAATGAATTTCCCCACAACTGAAGGCCTTCCTGTATTATCCAATGCACAGACTTAACCTTTAACCATTGTGAATGAATTTTCCCAAAAACAGCATTAAATAATGTTTATTTTCAGGCAACTTCAACGAAACGCATGAGATATATCACACAAATTTAAGAAAATGCTGTAAGGCAAATATTCACATACAAAAGGAGAATAATACCATACAAATGGAAAGGAGAGAGTTGAATCTGAAGAAAGCAATGCAAAGAACAAAATGACTAAGTTGCCAAATTGGGTACGGTTACATGTACATGGGTACAATAAGCCAGTATGGCAGTTTTTGTGGGGGTTATGGAGGTATGTTTTGAATACGCTCATACAAAAATAAAATCATATATATATATACACACACACACACAGCCTAAAAACGGAATTAAGTTTAGAATGCCATATATCAATGCATATGCTAAACAAAACCATTACAAATTTCAAATTTTGAAACATAATAACTAATTTAAATTCAGTTTTCAATATCAAAAGGATCAAACTTGAATGTCATGATAGATAATCAATGTTAAATATTTAAATAATACAATTAGTAATCAGTTCACTAATCAGCATCATATGGGTCATCATCAAGACCAAAATCATCATCAACATTAACATTAGATGATGCAAGTAGGTTAGGAGAACCACATGGAACCCCACAGCCATTTGCACTAAAAGTATGCTGGCTACTTGACTCCTCAAAAACTGAAGATTGTGAAAAAGAAATAATCCAAGTCAGTTTGCTCCAATTCTACATCCCACAACTTTGTCTCCCTTCCAAGTACTCATCATCTTTGTGAGTAAGAAGGTGCAAGTTAGAATGCACATAAACTAGCTCCTTTGCTTTGCTTGATGCCAATTGGTTGCGCTTCACTGATTGGATGAAGGAGTATGTGCTCCAATTCCGTTAAACTGAATAAGAACTAGCAACCTATTGAAGCAAAGGGAGCTCTCATTAGAATTGGTAAATTAACAATTTTGTAAATCAAACTTCAAATTTGAAAGTAGGAATTTTTAATGATAAAACCAAATTTAGAGAGTGGGTAAAAATTCATAAGCTTACTTGTGATAAAATTTTGATTGCAAGAACTTGGAGGTGCGGCAATTTGTGGGCATTGAGGTAACCACCAAGAGTGAGCATCTTTCCTATACTTGTCACAAAGAGCAGAAATATTTTGACCACGAAAGCTACAAAATCAGTAAGTTCATTTGTAACTGCATCTTCCATATTAGGACCAAGGAAGAGTTTAGTAAGAGCTTTCCTAAACCCTTCACTAACTTTCGCATCATAGTATAGTGGCACCCTTGTTGGCATTGCAAGGATCTTTTCATGTTAACATTTGCGAGTCAATGCGAAGGCAAGATGGAGTGAGGTGGTCATTTTGTTCCACCGCTCAACATTAATTGACTACACCTCTTTGAAGAAGGTTGCTTCAGGATCTTGCTCTCTTGCACTTATGATGGATTTCATCTTCTCAATCATTGAGTTGATGCCATCATAAACCTCTCCCAAGCATGGCTTATCCATGTCAGTAAAGTGAATCATTCTCATGATGGGCTCGATGAACTAAGAAGATATTCCACATGATCCCACCGATGTCATCTAGAATCATTTGCTTTACATTTCTTTCCCTCTCAGTGTTGAATAGCCTCCATATGGACCATGATTGGCTAATGACCATACAAGAAAGCGCCTATCCCACCTTCACAAGTCATCTCAAGACGATTGTGTGGGATACAAATCTAGTCTCAATAACCTATTTAAAAATTAAAAATAAATAATTAAAAAACAAAGAATGTATATTTAATTTTTTAAATGAATTACTAAAGTAAAATATAAAATCAAAAAATTGCATTGTTTGAATTACCTTCAATAGCTCTAGTAGTGAAAATGGTCTAAAATAACCTACGAGATATGGTGGTTTGTGATGAACACTAGGATTTATTAAACCTTAGGATAGACTTGTTTGATCCAATCTATTTTTCCTAAGTTACGGTTGGGTTGGGGCGAGGTTGGGATCTACGAGAACCCGATGCGCATAGTGAAGGCAAAAATTTTAGGGAGTTTGGGTGGATGGGTACGTGTGTATAAATATATATATATATATATATATATATATATTAATAATTTAATATATTATAAATATATATATATGTATTATATATACAAAAAAATAAGAGAAACATAGAGAATTGTAAAACTAAATCATTTCATAGTATGATACTTGATCATTGATCAATGCCAAATGCCAAAGATAAATATTAAATGCCAATTGATAGTTGAAAAATATTCAAATAAAATTACTGAATTACAAAATGTAGTTCATGAAACATTGAAAATTTGAAACATGATTCAATGTTCATTGTTCATGTGCTCATCAATCATCAAAAGGATTGTCAGAATCATCATGACTTGGATTTTGAGTGGTTTCAACTTCAAAATCATCATCATTTGAACCCAAAGCGGATCCAACACCATGTGATATGTCATCAATATCACCCACATCATCCATAGTGGCTCTAGCAAGATCCTGAATGGTTGCATCCAAGTCAGTAGACTCGGGTGCTACATCCCAACGCCTCGCTGCCCCCTGCCTGTATTGAGGATCCCTACGTGACAGAAGACGCAAATTGGAATGAATATACACTAAGTCTTCAGCTCTTTTTGCAGCCAACCGGTTACGCTTCACTGAGTGGATAAAGGAGTATGTACTCCAATTCCGTTCAGCGGCAGAAGAGCTTGCAACCTAGAGAGAAAACCAACAAAATTAAAAATAAAATAAAAAAATGCAAGATAAATTCAAGAATGTTAAGTGTTAAATTTTACAATACAAGTGGCAAAAAAAAAAAATTACTTGTGAGAGGATCTTGATTGCAAGAGGTTGGAGGTACATATAATCTTGACCATGGAGGTACCACCATGTAAGACCATCCATTTTGTATTGGTCTCTAGCAACAGAAGCATTATGATTTTTTCATTTTCCTGTGACAAACATTCCAAATTCTCTCATGACACTTGCATGCACTTCTGGATCACTGAACATTCTACTAAATGTCATCTTATACCCATTAGCAACTTCAACATCTCTATATGGCGGTATTCTCCACAGGATAGCTTGCCGATTGGTATAATTACCCTCGGAGATAGGGCATATGCAAGGAGGTGCAATGGAGTTGTCATCTTGTTCCAGCGATGAAGAACAATTGCTTCCACCCTTTTGTACAAGGTGTCTTCAGGATCATTCTCTTTTTTTTGTATTTCTATTTTTATTTTTTCCAACATTGTGTCCATGCTATCATAGACATCCCCCAAGCATGGTTCATCTGTATCAGCAAACCGAAGCATAGACATGATAGGTTCGGTGAATTCCAATACATAATTCACACGATCCCACCAATCATCATTCAAGATCAATGCCTTGACTTTTTGGGCCCTCTCTGAATTTGATTGCTTCCATATACTCCATTGGTTGCTAATAACCATTTGACTCAATGCATCTTTCACCTTCACAAGTCGTCTCAGAACAATTGTGTGAGATTCAAACCGGGTCTCGGCAACCTAAGAACATGTTAATAGTAAGTTAATAACACATTTAAAATATGTAAATAATGCAAAAAATTATTTTATTCAATTATGTAAAACATGACATAGATGATAAATGAAACTAAATATATTAAATTTTAAAATTTACCTTCAACAATTCCAATGTTGAAAAAGTTCTGAAAATTGCTTGTGACATATGGTGGTTTGTCACAAACATCTGGATCTCCTCAGACTCCTGGTATATTTCTTTCACCCACTCTATTTGGGTGCCAATTGCTTGCATCACCAAATTGAGGGAGTGCATCACGGTGTCCAAAAGATGTGCTCATATCTGGCCTCTACCAAAGCACCTGCAGCCCTGCAAACTTTTGCATTGTCCGTAACTACTTGGACAACATTTTCACTACCCACCATCTCTATGGAGTCAATGAGAATCCTGGAAATGAACATTGCATCTTTCACTTGCCCTTCACAGTCAACCGCCCTCAAAAACATTGCCCCCTTGGGGGACACTGTAATAACATTAATCAATGGACGGTTTTTGCAATCTTTCCATCCATCGGAAACAATAGATACACCTGTTTCAACCCAAGAATCTCTAATTGGTTTTAGTTGGGCCTCTACATATTTCCTCTCTTTTTGCAATAAGGTGGTACGCACCTTTTCATACCCAGGACTTGTGAAATCAGGAGGTGCACTATTTATTGCTGACACCATGTCCTTCCAATATGGTGATCTCACCAAGTTGAATGGAAGACCATTGGCATAGAGGCAACGTGCAATTTTTTCTTCAGCAATATCTCTTGCCTCCATTTTAAATGCTTTCTCTAATGGACCTCTCTTGCGGGTGGTGGTTTCTGGTTCTTCATCTTCTTCTTCCGTAGAGGGTATAGACAAGAAGGGATGTCTAGAGGGCCTAACTATCTGATGAGTGGGTAATGTTTGTTTTTTCTTTCCGGAACTATAACTAGTTTGTTTTCCTCTTGCAATTGAATTGTCGGCATCTTCTTGTTCTTTTATAAATCCTGCTATTTGTACAGTAGATAACCCCTTCTTATCTGGACCCACACACATGTTAATCCCTTTACCACCAGGGCCCATAAAATGAAGTTTTACTCGGTAGTAGGAGCTATTATATTGTACATTGCAAAAATTACACTTCCAAACAAACCCCCCACCTCCAGGAATTTGTGAAATTCGTGTGGTATGTCTCCATAAAGGAGATCCTTTATCAATTTTAAACTTTTGGCTTCCATCCCCACCCACTGAACTTTGACTACTGGCCATTGTTGCAATCTATAAAAAAAATGAAAAAAAAAATATATATTTGAAAAACTTCTTCACAAACTTGAAAAAATTCATCAAAAACTAAGAAACTTAAAAAAATTCATCAAAAGATTGAAGAATAGGGTTTAAATGCATACCTTGAACACTTAAATCTCCTTTGTAGAAGCTATTTGCCACTCCACAATCGATCTCCTTCAAATGCAATCACCTCCCTTCAAAATGCTAAGATGAACACAAATTATGGAGAGAGCAAAATGAGAGGTAAAAATGAAATGTTTTAGTGTTAAAAGGCCTCATATTGGGTCGTTTTAGGGTTTTGAAGCAAAATAGAAATTAAAAAATTGTTTTTTTTTCACTTTTGGGCCCACTTTTTAAGTGTTGGGCCGTGGGACCTCGGAGTCATGGTGGGTACAGTATACCAGGTCCACCACCCGGCACGTACTCGTTAGATGCCTTACAAGGGGCACTGCTGTAACCCCGGTGACCGAACGAACTGGGTTCCGCTCGAACGAGAGTGGAGTCGTGCCGGTACCAACGATATTTTCATACCCAACTTCTATAGCTTGAGGTTGAGTGAATGCACAACACAAGGTGTCCAAAATATACGTGAAAACCATGTCTCAACTAACATCCCAACCGCTTAGCCAATATTGGCATAGTGTGGCGGTTTAAATGTGATGGTGTTGTTCTTGCCACCAAGGTCCAAACCTCATTGGAGTGTTATTGTTGAGTGTTTATGTTGGTGATGAGTCCCCCATTTGTGACCTCCCTAGTTCATAGCTTTGGGTCAAAGGCATTTACCCCTTTAAAAGAAACATACCAACCACTTTGCAATTCTTTGCATTGTTAGTTATAACTAGGACAACATTTTGAGGACCCACTTCATTAATGCACTATATAAGGATGTCAACAATAAATTGTGCATCCTTCACCTGCCCCTCACAATCTATTGCTTTCAGAAACATTGCCCCTTTAGGTCACTCTACAATCACATTAATTAATAACCTATTTTTTGCATCCTTCCATCCATCATAAATAATAGACACACCTGATTATATCCATGAGGCCTTAATGGGAGCTAATGATGTTTCTATATGTTTGCCCTCCTTTGACAATAAAGTGTTATGCACCCTCTCATAACTTGGGCCTATGTACCCTTTTTGAGCTTCATTTATTTATCTTTCCATGTCTTGACAATAGGGTGATTGAACAACATTGAAGGACAAATCATTTGCATAGAGGCATCTTGTAATGGTCTAGTCAGCACTATCTTTGGCATCATTATTAAATGCCCTCTCTAATAGTCCTTTTGCCCTCTTCACATTACTACTATGTTCCACGGCGTTTCAGGGACGGGGACAGGGGGACGGCTAGGGACGCGTTTCCGAGACGTTTCTTGGGGGGCCATTTTTAGGGGACAGTAGAAGACAACGACGTACAAAATACATATATATATATATATGATTTTTTCAAAATTTATTAATATATTATAGACAAAGAAAGGGAAAGACAAAGATATGTCAATAAATGGCTCTAAAAACTATAAGAGCCCTCTACACATGTGACTATCATGTTAATGAATTACCAATGTCTAATATCAATCCACCCATCCATGATAATATAGGAGCTTGTCCTCAATCAAGTTTGCCTCATGTCCTCCATCATCATATTCAATTTAGAGTACTCTTTATCAAGGAGGCTAGTGTGTAGTTTATGTTTTCCAAGGGTTTAAATGATGGACCAACATAAATTGCATCTTTGAACATTTGTTTGAAATAGAGAGAATGTGGTTAGCAGGCTGTCCTACTTCAAAAGGGCTTGAATGCTCTTTTGGAAATTTGAGTGGCTTGGGTGATCATTGTTAGATGTTTGAGAAACTAGATCTAATATTTAGTTTCAGTAGATTTAAACTTAGTTAGAGGGGTAGTTTCTCTGCAAATGCCTGAACTGTTGAATGCCCTCTGGAAGAAGTTGGCTTTATTCCATTAACATCCAAGTTTTGTCTTGTGGGATGCACTTGTTAGAAGATGAGGAATAAATTTGCGATGACAACAGCGAAAAACCTAATAGAAGGTACAGATTTGGAGTGGCACAGGTGTATGAGGCATGCAGATGTCATAGTAGAACCTAGTGGCATGCCAATTTTTTTAATAATTGCATCTTTCAAAAACCAAGAATTGTATATTGGATGCATATGTGAATACAAAGTTTGAATTTCCTTAAAGCTCTTAAAGGTGAAATAAATTTAAAGAAATTGAATTTTTTAATGCTTTCAGCCTTCAAAAAGCTCCCAGTCCACGGGGGACGGTTAGTCGTCCCCGATATGGCAAGGGACGTTTCCTACGTCCCCAATCCGTACCAGGGACGGGGAAAACATCCCCAATTGGTTGGAAACGTTTCCTACCGTTTCCTTCAAATTTACTTGATTTGGGGACGGTAGGGGACCGTCCCCTTTGCGTCCCCCCATCCCCGGGACGGCTGGGGACGGGGACAGTGGCTTTTGGGGCAGGGGACACATCCTTGTGTAACACAGCATTACTAGCCTCATTTCCATTCCTACCCAAAAATGGATGGCTTTCTACTACAATATCAATGACAACACTATGTGTATGATATAGAGAAGCAGGTGGCCTCCATGAATCCCTTCCTCTCCCCAATGGATGCCACGTCTATTTGCAACCCTTGCATCTACTTCCTCTTGCTCCTCAATATATTCTACTATTTTATAAGGTGGCATTGGTAAAACATTTTTTCCTAGACAAGCTTTGATTCCCAATCCAAGAATTGTACACAAATGGCCTTTCATCCGACTATAGGAGCCTGTATACTGCTTATCACACCCACTAAATATCCAAACATATGCCCCCCTAGAGCCTACACTACCATTTCTATGTGCCTCCATAGCGGTGAATGATGGTTTGCCAATGGAACTAGAACTTGCTACAATGGTAAAAATGTACTAGATCCTCTATGTGTGACAAGCCTGCACTTTGTAAAAAAATGTTTGAAAAACAAATCAAACTTAAGCAATTCACATTACATCTAGACTTTATATATTTAGATTTGATGTTTAAATAAATTTATTAAAATATATAATATAATGTATTTTAGAAACTTATATATATATATATATATATATATATATAAACTATAAACCATAGCAGCAAAAATCGTTTGGGAAAACTCAGCAAAGCTGGTTTTGGCCTTGGATGGATGTGGATTGGATTGTTGAAGGGCTGAATGATCACGCCGTACTCGATGGTATATGGTCTGTCTTATTTTGGTTGTGAGACTCTCTGGTTTGACCCCAATAGGCTCAATCTTCTTCAGTAGGGCAGTCTATGTGTGGTGGCTTTGGCCTTGGTCGTTCTACGGTTTATCGAAATGTAATCTTAGGGCAAAGGGATTATTAGCATATCCTTAAAGTCAAGGTTTAGCTGTTGTTAAATGTAAGGCTCTCGTAGCCATTTTGATAGATGGGGCGGGCAACTATGATAGTATTGATGAAGATGTAATTTTTGCTTTGAATCAATAAGAATTTTACCATCAAAAAAAATATACTATTTAATAAATTTATTAAAATATATAATATAATGTATTTTAGAAATTTATATATATTATATTCATATATAATTATATTTTAATAATGTAATTAATAATTTAATAATATAAATAAACTATAAATCATAGCAGCAAAAATGGTTTGGGGAAAAATCAACAAACCAAAAGTATAAGATTTTTTGAAAAAATCAGGAAAATCGAGAGAAAATCGTTTTAATTTGAAAAAATCGGAAAAATTGAGAGAAAAATCGAATTTAAAAAACATGAATTGTAGAAAAAGTGACAAAAAACTACCTTTTTTTAAATTTAAGTGCATTTCGATAGCATAGAGATATAGAGAGTTTAACCCATGAATTGTAGAAAATAGGAATTTGTTGTTTATATTCTTATAACTGATTACATTGCATTGGACAAAGCATACTTCATAGTGTATAAATAATAAATAGATGTTTACAGTTGATAGAATTTCAATTACAATATAGTCTGTACAAAGTCAACCTATAAACTAGTACAAAGTTCCAAAAAATTAAACACAGCCAATGACTCTTGCTACTACAAATAGAGCTATGCTAGAGGGCTGCAAGTCCTAATGATGAAGCTCCTAGTTCAGAGCCTCTCCTAAGTCGTTCAACCCCATGACTATCCAAGTTGGCCTCTAGTATCTCAAAATCCTTAGGCTCAAGAGAGTCATTAAAAAGACAGCTTTTGTTTGCTGAATAGACATCATAAATTACAAAATGAGAATCAACTAGTTCATATTTGTGATTTAACAATACTTGCAATTTCTAGAACAATGTCAAAGAGAACTATATGAAGAGTGTGAAAGAGAAATTATATGACAAAGCAAGCAATTGCAAAGTTCAACTTAATAGGTTTTGAATCAAATAGCTCACGATAGAAAAAAATAGAAAATGCTTTTGAAACAAAATCTTAAATCTTAGAAGATCATAAACAATATTGAAATGTTCTCATTGATAACTATTTTAGCACATTTGTTAAAGAGTAAAAGGAGTGTTAAATATTTTTCCATTAGATAATAAAGACATGCTAGTACAAAAGAAGAGAGCAACTATTTGAGCCACAATTTCAGCTATTATTATTCAAGTAAATTTTCCTTGATTTTGTGTATAAGTGCATGATGGAATTAAAAACATTGATGGACTTTGAGTTGAGAATTTGAGAGATTATAGGTACAAGTTTCAATGGAAAATCAAAGCATGCGGAACATTCCCTTTTAATGGGACAGTTGCTGCTGAAATCTCTTTGGATCGTTAAAAAGAGAATATATGAGGCTTGCTTCGAGAGTGATTAAGATAAGCCCACAAGACTAGGCCATGACTTCACTGAAGGCATTTATTAGTTTGTTTAATACCTATTTAACATGCATGGAATGCTACACTATGTATGTCTAAAGCATTCATGTACTGCTATTGTACAATTGTCACTACCCTACCCACTTGTCATTAAAACTTGATGGCCAGTGTCAAATTGAAGCTGCAAATTATCACACTTTGTTAGCATCTGAAAAGGAAATTTGTCCAACCTAACCTTGGTTGTTTAACCTTGATAATCTAAACAACCACCTCGGTATTATTGTTGACAATTGAGCTGTTAGAATTCTTTTGAATAGTTAAGATCAAAAGAATTCAAAGAAAACAAACCCCTTTAGGTTGATATCAAGCCAATCGAGTTTCATTTCGGTTTGGTATGGCTCTATATATTTACTTTTAGCAAGTCCTCTTATAAGGTTCAAATATGTTTTAAAAAAAAAGATAAAAGCCTTACTTAGTATTTATGATATTGTCATACTATTTCCCACTAAATTGTGTCTTTGGATTTATATACATGGAAAGCATCTGAATGAAAGAATTGGATTAATTCTTAACTGTCAATGTAAGAAAAATCAATTTGCAAGCATCTATTTTGAGTACTCTTTTGTAACTCCTGCTGACACCATCTTCAATGATTTTAAAATTCAAATTTGATGTCCCTCCAAAATCCAACACCCCATATTATGTAGGAAATAACAAAATAAAATCCCACACAATAATTGTAATTGAGCTCCTGGTTACTGACAATAAAAGTAAAACCAATTACCATATAGTAAAAATCATTTACTATACCTGCAAAAGAACTTATTGAAAATAAAATAAACACAAAGCATTAGAAAAAAAAATTGGGTGATCCAAGATTGCTCTTACACCAAAGATGCTCCTGCATCATAAACTAATCTTTGAATATTTAATCCCCTTGGTGCACGCTATTTGTTCCCTATAGCATTCGGAAACACACCTTTTTTATCCTTCACCACTAAATTAAACCAACCAGCTTGAGCAATCGATGACACAAAAGTTTTTTTGTTTTGTTGTTATGTTTTCAGGCTATAGGTACTTTTTATGGTTTTAGTTTCCATTTTAGGGCTTTTTTTCATTTTGAAAATGTATTTTGTTAAATTTTTATTTATTTTTAAGACTATTTGGACTACAAGTTTGTCCTAGGTACCTTAGAGATGTATCCCAAGTATTCTAGAGTTTCCTAGGCCATGTCCTAAATGGAGTGAAGATCTACCTAGGCCATCCAAGTCATGCCCTCGATAGGCCCAAGGAAGACCCATCCCTAAACTTAGCCTAGGAACCATTTAGATCGAGTACAATGGTTGGAGCAACCAAAACCAATAACAATATATATGTGCATATACAAATATGTATGTGTATATATGTAATCTATATGTATATATGTATGATATATACACATAAACATGCATCGACACATACATACACACATATATATATGTATGCATATATACATGTATATGTTTATATGTATACATATGCACATATATGCTTACATACATGTATATGGATATGGATATACATGTATACATATACATATATATTACATATACATACATACATATGCATTAGTTTATGTATTTATCATAGTTCCACGGGGATGCGTCCCCCTCGAAAAAGTGGTCGTCTCGGAGACGGGGACGTTTTTGAGACGCGGGGACGGCAGGGAAACGTCCCCCAGCCGTCTCCCCATCCCTTCGCCGTCCCCTGGACGTTTCCTTCACAGGGAGTCTTCTTCGCGTCTCGAAGTCTCCTTGGAGTCTTTTCCGCGTCTCCAAGTTTCCCACGTCCCCTTATTAAAAAAAGAATTTCAAAAAAATTTCAAAAAACAAAGCTTTAAGTTTATGATTTATCATAAGACATAAAATATTTTTAAATTTTAATATTATATTACTATAATTAAAATTTAAAATATAATATATTATATGATCAAATTTTTATGACTTACTCTAAAGTAAGTCTAAGACTCTAAATGAATTTTTTTTGTTCCACTAAGCATTTTTCATTTCGTCCGTTTGTGCCCTCCGTCCGACTGCGTCTGGCGAGTGGCATGAGACTGAGAATCGGAGCCCTCTGAGAAGCAAGAACTCATTACTCAATTGATTCAAGCGAACTAGGACCAGGTTGGTTTTCGTTTTTAATATTTTATTTTTTTTCATTATGTAATGTCAGACCTGACACACAGGAAGGGCATTAGAAATAGTCTTTGTTTGGCCGTCTTGGCACCCGCAGTCACTGTGAATGTGGAGTGTACTGTGTGGATTTTGGTCCCTGGAACGAATGCCTCAAAGAGGTGTCCACTCATGGAATGGTCACAATCCATGAGCGGACACCCCTTTGAGGCATCCGTTCCACAATTCTAGTAGTCCATGAGCAGACACCCCTTTGAGGCATCCGTTCCACAATTCAGTGAACTGTGGAGCGGATGCCTCAAAGGGGTGTCCGCTCATGGACTGCGACCAGTCCATGAGCGGACACCTCTTTGAGGCATTCGTTCCACACACTGTGCGGGGTGCTAAAAAATTTAAAAATTTAAATTTTTTTCAAATTATTTATGCCTCTTGG
>VDFB02356804.1:0-13541 GCA_007258455.2 Sequoia sempervirens
AAAACTGACTCACAAATTGGTGAAAATATCTCACACTGTACAATGATCCAAAAACCCAAATTTTGACTATAGCAACCTCTAAAAACCTTGAATAACCTATAAGATTCCCACAGGCATAACAACAACATAGAAGAATTGTGGAGCACAATATCGTAGCACACTATGAACACTTGCACAACACAGTTTACTCTATCAAAGTTTCCCAAAAGCAATTGGAAACCAAGTACCAGAGACATCATCTTAGCTCATTACTTTATTCCAACTCATCTTTAGACTCTACAACAAAAATATAGCTCCATGTACTCACAACAGTTCCTCAAAATATCAACTATACATCTTCATCCCATAGTTGACATCAATGACAACACTAGTCAATAGACTTCCTATTGACATCAATGACAACACCATCATACTTGCAACAATCTCCCCCTTTGTCATTGATGGCAACACAAGATATGAAAAGCCACCAAAGATAGCACATCTCTGAACACACTTTATTTTTCTCCCCCCGAATGATTTGACAATATACACAAATTTCTCCCCTTGATAACTTGCACTTTTTCATATGATACTTTCTTCCCCTTTGACATCAATGGAAAAAGATAAAATGTTTAAAATTGTTCTCCCCCTTTGACACTAAACCAAAATACCTTCTCTAAATACCCCCCCTTAGGAGTATACCCAACTAAATCTGCAACTCAATGACAACACATGACACTACCTATTCCCCCTAAGAGGTAGTCACCAACATTAGTCTAGAAAAGAGATAGATCCATAGATCCACTAGACTGATGCATCTCCATATGCATCTAGTTCAAGGGAGGAGGGGCAATAACCCCCAACTTTTCTTGGAGATACTCAAAAGCATCCTAAGGAAGAGCCTTAGTAAATGTGTCAACAATCTGATCCTTTGTAGGAACATACTCAAGCTTCACTTCATTCTCCATAACCTTCTCTCTCAAAAAGTGACACTTGATAGATATATGCTTTATCCTTGAATGCATCATTGGATTCTTTGAAATGTTAATTGCAATTTTATTGTCACAGAAGATAGATATAGGCTCATTATACACAACTCTAATATCCTTCAATGTCTGTCTCATCCACAATACTTGTGTACAACATGATGTTGCTGCAATATATTCAACCTCTGTAGTAGATAAAAAAATTCAATACAGTTTCTTACTCAACCATGACACCAATCTATATCCAAGAAAGAATACAACACCACTTGTACTTTTCCTGTCATCAACACAACCAACCTAATCTGCATCTGTATAAGAACTTAATGTGAAATCAATATCCTTAGGATACTACAAGCCATAATCCAATGTGCCTCTTAAGTATTTGAATATCCTTTTCACTGCCACAACATGTGTTTCTTTAGGATCTCATTGAAATCTAGATACAAGACAAACTGCATGCATGATATCTAGTCTAGTAGCAATTAGATATAACAGTCCACTAATCATAGATGTATACTTGCTCAAATCAACCTTAGGGGAATCATCATCTTTGCTCAATTTACAACTAGTCACCATAGGAGTACATACCGATTTGGAGTCATCCATCCCAAACTTCTTCAACATCTCTTTGACATACTTAGACTATGAAATGAATATCCCATTATCTGTTTGGTTGATTTGTAGCCCAAGAAACAAATTCATCTCCCCAAACTTTGACATCTCAAAATATTTCTGCATTTCCTCTACAAACTTCTTACACATAGCCTTATTTCCACCAAAGATAATATCATCCAAATATACTACTACTATCAAGATTTTGTCTTCCTCAATTTTTAAGTAAAGATTACGATCCATGGTGCCTTTACTAAATCCTTATTGTATCAAGTATCTACCCAATCTTGCATACCAAGCTCTAGGATCTTGCTTCAATCGATATAGTGCTTTCTTCAACTTACATACCATATTCGGTTGATCTAACAACTAAAATCCTTTTGGTTGTTCCATGTAAACCTCTTCTTCTAACTCTCCATTTAGAAAAGTAGACTTCACTTCCATCTGATAAACCTTAAAATATTTATGTTCTACAAATTCCAAAAACATTCTGATAGCTTCCATCCTAGCCAAAGGAGAAAAATTATCCTTAAAGTACATACCTTCTACTTGTGAGTAACCCTTACACACAAGTCTTTCCTTATTCCTTACTACTTCTCCATTCTCATTCAACTTGTTCCCAAATACCCATTCAGTTCCAATTATGTTTTTGTTTTCCGGTCTAGGGACCAATTCCCAAGTATGATTCTTCTCTATTTGCATAAGTCCTTCCATTTCCTTTATCCAATGTTCATCTTTACATGCTTCACTTACTACTTTAGGTTCAAATTTAGAAAGTAAACACAAATTTATCTCAACTTCAATAGCTTTTCTTCTTTTCAATACACCTTTCCTCTTGTCTCTAATGATTTGATCTTTAGAATGATTCTTTTGCACATACTCAGGGGTTTTAGGGGTCTTCTTTGGAGCTTCTTCCTCTTCATTCTACAGTTATTGTTCATTAGCTTTATCCTCTTCTTCTTTGCAATTAGGTTCATCTGAGACATATCCATCTACTATAATTGAATTCTGCAATTTTTTTATCAACTTTAACATTTGCACTTTCAACTATCTTTCTTAGCCTCTTGTTGTAACATTTGTAAGCTTTTCTTCTAATAGAATATCCAAGGAAGATACCTTCACAAAACCTTGCATCCAATTTTCCTAAGTTTTCTTCTTCTCTTTTGATGGAATATTTGCTTCCAAATCCTCTAAATTACTTCACAGTAGGAATCCTTCCATACCATAGCTCATAGGAAGTCTTTGTGCTATTAGCTTTAGCTTGAACTCTATTAAGTATGTAAACAATAGTATGAATAGCTTCTCTCCAGTAGAATTTCAGTAGATTTTTCTCTTTCATCATAGTCGTTGCGGCTTCTTGAATAGTTCTATTTTTCCTTTCAATAACTCCATTCTGTTGAGGAGTTCTAGGGGTAGAAAAATGCCTCTTTATTCCATGAACTTCACAAAACATATTAAAATAATTGGAGGTGAATTCACCACATTTTTCAAACCTCAAACATTTTATTTTCAAATCCATTTCATTCTCAACCATAGCTTTAAATGCCTTGAATTTATCTAATGCATTAGATTTCTCTCTAAAAAAATTAACCCGTCAGTCTAGAATAATCATCAATAAAAATCATAAGGTACTTGCCATCTTGTAGAATTCTCACCCTAGTAGGACCACAAAGATCTATGTGCACTAATTCTAGTAGTCCAATAGAAAATTTTTCCTTTCACTTAAAGCTAATCCTTGTTTGTTTTCCAAATTGACAACTCTCACTAACATCATTGATAGGTTTTATGATTTTAGGTAAATATCTCACTACATGAACTGAACTAATTCTTTCCAAATTATCAAAATTCATGTGACACATACTTCACTTCTATAACCAACTATCATTAATTTGTGACATAAAGCAATGACCATCAACACCCTTAAGCTGATAGATGTTTCCATATGTTCTCTTACTAGTAGCAATCACATTTCTAGACCCTTTCTGGATCTCGCATGTTTCATCCTTAAACACAAGATTATATCCCTTGCTACACATTTGTCCAACAATCAAAAGGTTATGTCTTAAACCCTAAACATAGTAAACATTATTAGTATTATGATTTCCATCAAAACTGATTGAACCTATTCCACAAATATCAACTCCTAAATCATCTCCAAATTTAACTAATCCTCCATCATACATTTCAAGTTTAACAAACTTACTTTTGTCTCCATTCATGTGATTAGAGTAGCAATGGTCAACAACCAAGTAATTCTTATCCTCTTTAACTTGAAAATTAGATACCAAAGTATCTTACACCTTATCCTTCATTTATGGAACACTCTCCTTCACACAAATTTCAGGGTTAGCAAAACCAATTTCTTCTTTTATAGTAAAAAGAAACATTCATTATCATCAAAATCTCCATAATCAGATTCATCACAAAAAATTCTAGCATCTTCTCTCACATAGTAAGCTTTCTTAATCATTTTTCCTTTTTTTTCCTTATTCTTATTTTTTATAGCTCTTTTTGGACATCTTGAAGCATAATGACCTATACCACCATAGCTGAAACATTTGAAAGGTAATTTACCTTTGTACTTACCAGTGCCCTTTTTCATCTTCCTCACAAAGTTAGCTTCCAAATCATCAAGATCTTATCCATCTGAATCTTCAACCTTATCTAATTTACCAACCTTGAAAGTAGTCAAATTTTGTACCTTTCTTTAGTTTTCTCATTTCAAATACAGTTAGAGTACCAATCAATTGATCTTTGGAATAATTGTTAAAATCTATACTTTCCTAATAGAAAATACCTTTTCATTGTAACAATCAAGAAGTGATCTGATAACTTTCTCCACTACTTTAGATTTTTAACTATTGCACCAAGGCCTCTCATAACACTCACCAACTCATCAACTCTCTGTATGTAGCCTTTAATTGTTTCTTCCTCATATATTTGCATCATTTCAAATTGTTCCTTCAAGTTCTATAACTTTTCTTGTTTGACCTTTGGATCTCCTTCATAAATGCTTTCTAGCTTATCCCAAACTTCTTTAGCAGTCTTCAAACTTATAACTTTTACTAACTCAGTTTATGAAAGACTATTCACAATAATGAATATTTCCTTAGCATTAATCTCACGTGCCTTGATCTCTGCACTTGTACTCAATGACCATTTTCTAGTGGAGTATATGTAGTTTTGATAAGCCTTCTCAATCTCATATCCTTGAGTAGCCTGTTGTGCAGTTTTTGCACACATGCCCCACTAAAAGTAGGGACCCTCTTTTGCTCTGGCTTGGCCTCTTGATTTTATTGATTTGGTTTTTTTTGGAGGTCCTAGGATATTCATCTTGCTTGCACAAGAGATTCCCCTGAGTTACACATTGAAGATCCTAAGTTCTGAATGAATGAAGCTCGGGTTTTTACCTAACTTGGGATTTTCCACTTCTTCTGGATTTCCTCGGATGTTCTGAAAACCCAGCGGCTGATATCTTACACTATTTTCCAGAAATCTTCTTACCTCGCGGAATTCCGCATGGATCAGATTTTCCCAAAATTTCGTCTCCTTGTTGAATTCCCAGATTTGGTTTTGGTCTATCATTTTATGAATGATTATGGCCCAGTCACTGTATTCTCATGTTGATTGATGAGTTCAATGGTGCCTAGCATTCTCATGATTACATTTTTGAGCTTGACCCTGTGTGCATGATTGTTTTCATTTTGGTTGATTTTGGGGTTTTCTAAGCTTATGTGATTGCTGGCTCTGTGTGAGTTTGTGAGCATGTTTTTGATTCCTTTTAAGTGAAACTCACCTGTGTCTCCTTTGAATAACCCATCCTCGAGCTTAATAGGGGTGGCAATCAAAATTTGGGCTTACTCTCCTACGTTCATGGTGAAATTTTAGGGTTTCAGATTTATGGCATCACCATTTCCCCCCGATTTGCTTTAGGATCAACCTTGAATTTTAATGATGATATGTAGGAGGTTCAAATCAAGATGGTTGCGAACCCAGGTTCCTCAAATTTGTGATCGTTCAATCAATTTGAGTGAATTCGTGTGAGAATGTCGACATTCGGGTTTTCCTTTAGTTTTGGGATTTTCCTTTGCTAGTGGATTCTCCCGATTTTCCTTGACTGATCCACTTTCCTAAAATTTGAAGTTTTTCCTGCTTCACGTATTTCCACTCCCTCCGTATTTTCTAAAAATTTCCGCTGTCTCTTCATTTTCCAGAACTTGTAAACTGTTACTATTTTTGTGGATTTCCATCCTAGGCAGAATTCTCTGAAACTTTGTTGAAAATGAAGGATTATGAAATAGAATGAATTATTGGCTACTGATTGTGCATCATGTGATTAATCTGATCATGTGATTAATCTGAGTAATATTAAGGTCTTTCTTATGTTCCTTATCTGATTGTGATTGACTAGATGATCATTGGATGATTTTGTGCTTATTTCGCCAGAATCCGCTTGGCTTGGATTTCCCCAAAATTCCTTTCTGGCTTGGATTCTGTGAAGGGGTAAAAATCCTGAACTGTGAAGAAATTATGCGTTAATGATATTTCAGGGCTGATTTTAATCTTTGCTTGGAATTATTTGAATGATGAATATATTATTTGTGATGGGTTAATTATGATCCTCATGTTGTAATGGATATTATTGATGGTGGCTTTTGCTGAGTGCAGGCTGAATTTAACAAGGTCGTCAAGGAAGCTTTGGAGGAAGTTAACTCGATTGAAGGTGGGTTTAAAGCATTTATTACTTCACCTGTGGCCAACCTAGAAGGGATTTTTTCTTAAGATTCCAGATAAATTGGATCGAGATAAGGACGAAGGGGCCAGTTGATGATCGATTGCATTAGGTTGTGCATAATATATGCCATCGAATCTAGGACATTCCAAAGCAACCTTTTTCACCATCCCGGATTTACCTCAAGTGGTTAAGCTCTTCTTCAAGGAACCTTTCTCTAATACCAATTTTTGAAATGAAAAAGACAACTAAGAGGGGGTGAATCAATTTTAGCAAAATAAACCTTCAAAATACTCAATAGTAATTAGATCCACATGCATTCATTAAGCCCTTATTTTGTTAGTATGATTACAAATGATATGCACATAACAAACTGAAATCAAAACACCATAAGAGAACACCAGATTTGTGTGGAAAACCCAATGAGGGAAAAACCATGGTGAGGATTAGCTCACAATATAAGTAATAGAAAAACTAGTATAAAAGGGCTCACTGTGAGAATAGGACACACTATCCAAAAAGGCTCACTACCACATAAAGAATACAAGAAGATAGAAGAAGAATGTTACACAAATAACACTTCTCAATGCAATAATTAATCCACCACAATTGCTCCCACACTTTTTCAATCTTGCATGAATGATTTAAAATTCCTTCAACTCACTACCTTCAAGAGCCCTAACATTGAAGTTCACACTACTCTACTCAAATTCGCATTGCACATGTCACTCTCATCAATCTTGCATCTATCTTGCTTCTTCTTTCCTCTATCAACTCACCACAACACCATACATATTTATATCAATATCAACCTCACAAACCTTCTCCAATGTTGGCAACTAGTTGTTATACATATAAATTCAAAATGGTTTGGCACCTAAACATTCTTGTTGTGGATAAGAAAAAAGGAAACCTACATAAAACCTTAATTAGGACCCAAATAGATCCCAACAAACTTCAACACACTTTTACAAGCCTTGCATGTAGTGTTAAACACAAGGTCAGCCAACACCCATGAAAAACACCATTTATAAGTACACGCTTTGTCAAATCAATTTGAAACTTTCAAAGAACATAATTCACTTGAATACAATCCAAAATAATCCATGAACTAGTTAAGATTCATCAAACACTTCATCGAAGCTTGCATCATACAAACACTTCAACTCAAAACAACTAGTAAATCTTATTTGCATTCTGATAAATAAAACTTACTCTGTACTCCACTAAATCAAGTAAAAGCTTGAATACAGAAATATACAAGCATTATAAATAACTTACCAAATCTGCACAACTTGAAGCCAAACAATGGAGAAACATGGAGCAAATACATTTCTCCTAGGCCACATAAAACATCACTTAAAGACTAACTCACAAACTAATAAAAATATCTCACATTGTACAATGATCCAGAAACCCAAATTCTGAATATAGCAACCTCTAAAAATCTTGAATAACATGTAAGATCCACACATGCATAGAATCAACACAAAAGAAACATGGAGCATAATACCGAAACACACTTTGAACACTTGCACAACACAATTTACTCTGTTTATCAACTTTTCTCAAAAGCACTTGGAAACCAAGTACTAGAGACATCATCGAGTAGCTTATCACTTCATTCCAAATCATCTTCAGACTCTGCAACAAAATAATAGATCCATGTACTCACAAAACTTCCTCAAAATATCAACTATACACACACAACATGTTTTCCTCTTTTTCACAATTTTCTCAATATCCTCAACATCTTCATCCCATAATTGACATCAATGACAACACGAGTTAGTAGACTTCCTATTAACATCAATGACAACACCATTATACTTGCAACATTGACCTTCCAAAGTCCTTTCCTTTCTTGTAATTTTTCCTTTATTAGCTAAATGTCTAAAATCCTTTATAGAATGTGATTTTATGTGATCCTGACCCTTTATCAAACATCCGTTACATTATCTAAATCAACTTGATTTCTAGTCCTTTCAATAAGGATCTCTCACATACTATTAGTTCATAAAACCTTTGATAATGTTTATAATGTAAATTTATGGAGTGTATGTGGATATGTGCCTTTATATTCTATACCTCTCATCCTCCTCTATTTTCCTACAAATTCTTGTAGATTATAATTAGCATGTTTAGAGGACCTTCAAGTGAACTTGGATATACTTGAACATCTCAAAATATAAAATACCTTTGTCCTTTCCCTTAAATTGTTCTTTCATATGGTTAGAAAATGTCCACACCCTTTGTTATAAGTTATCTTCCAGAATCCTAAGTGGCATTTGGATGTTTATCTACCTTGAATGACATATTGACCATTGAATTCCTATACATACCTTTGGACCCAAAATATTAATATATTTGTAGAGTTCTTTTATGGAATGTGACCATTTCCTACCTATCCATATTAAGTTCTATTCTCTTTTTCTAAACCAAATACTTGGAAAGAGTAGAGAAAGAGAATTTTTGGAGAACTACCCATATTGTGAATTTATTGACAAGTATCCCCTTGAGAGATTTCAATCAAGATGTGGAGGTAATTTTTCAATCATCATATCTAGACCTGCCAACCTCATGATTCTCCCTATAATATTAAGTGATGAGTAAATCCTTATAATTTCCAAGTTTTGGGGTTTCAAATTTTCTCATCTTAGCATACCTTTTCCTCTATCCCCAAATGCTTTCACTTAACTATTTTATCTCTCATAGTTAGATTTTCAAACATATCCTTATTCAAGTACTTGGGTATGAGTCTATTTTTCCCATTCCCCAAATCTTGATGCTTCCATTTATAACATCCTTCATAGTTATATTTTTAGGTTTATCCTTATTTTTTTTCCTTAGGGTATGATTTCCTTAGTATCCTCAATCCCTGATTCCTAATCCTTTTTATTAATATTCCTTTTGGAATAAAAGATGAGGGAATGTCTTTAATGTGATGAGTTTTGGGATGAAATATAAAGTACTTATGATCCTTGACTCTTGAAATTTTTCCTTATCTATCCTTTTGGGTTTAGACTTGTAGATTTTCCCTTTATTGGACCTTTCTTCAAGTAATTTTTAAGAGGTTTTTTTTTTTATATTGAACTCCTAATCCTTTTCACTATATCATCTTTTAGAGTCAAAGTTGTGGCCATAACTTTTTTTCGTGCCTTCTAGCATGATATCCTTTGTATCTCAAATTCTCAATACTCGATTCTTGAAGACTTTTCTTATATATCATTTCAAAGTTGGAGATGTAGAGATACCTTTGTTTTCTTTGGGCACAAAGTATGATTTCCTCTTGATCCCTAATTCCAAATATCCTATTGTTATTTTTATTTTGTGACTAGAGGTTTTCTCATCCTTCTTAAGGTTTCCCTTGGGAATGAGTCGTAGTGTATCATTAAATACCAAAATTTTACTCTTCGCTAAGTTGTCTCCTAGGTCACTATTTAGTTGCACTGGTGATTTCTTAATTCCCCAACTTTTCTTTAGCCCAATAATCAAGTGTTATAGGTTCTTGAGTTTAGGGTATGTGTAGGATCATGATGGGCCAAAAAGTGGCAATATGATGGAATGTGTAGGGTATGTGGCTGATGAATTTTTCTTACCAAAAATTGATGAAACGAAAATGGTTTTTAAAGGAGATTCTTAGCTTTCCACCAATATAAATTATACTTTACTTTGAATTTAATAAATAATTATTATTCATTTTCTATTTGAATTATGACTAAAGTCTGATTGGTAGGTTGATTGAAAGAAACATCATAAACCAAGCGGTATCACATTTTTGAATCTGATATGGACCCATTCACCCTTTGCATGCTATAGGATTAAAATTGGTCTGATTTCATGAAGTTTTGACAATTAAATTGAATTAAAACATATAGGTTTTATTATTTTTAAAAGTTACATAATCTGAAAATTCATAATTAATTGTTACTTGGAAAAAAATTACCAAAAATATGCATCACATTGGACATGAGTCCTCTACTTATATCTAAAATATTATAAAAAATGTTATCCATTTTGTTGACAGATTGGGGTGGTTGGGCTGACACCTGCTTATTTTTTCGAAATTTAGATGCTACCATTGAAATTTGAAATTTTCACTGAATAGATTTTTTGTAAATAAACCTAGTAGTTTAGAAAGCGCATTCAATTTGCTATAGATTCTATTCTTATATTTTGAAATATATGAATAACTTATTCAAATTTTATATCTATGATTTCCCTATGCTTTGATTTTCTAAATTTTGGCGCCCTTAGACTGTTTTGCCTTGATGATCACACTTTTGAGCCCTTTATCTAAACTTTGTCCCTAAAAAAGACCATGTTAGAGGTTCTTAAGTTCACGAAGCTTCAAATACCTAAAAAATTCCTAAATAACAAAACATACTAAAGTGGTCATCATTGAGCTACAAAGTTCTACATCTCTCCAAATTACCAAAAAGGTTCTAAAATATCTATAATCACTAGAAAATCTAGATCTATTATGGATCCTTGTAATGGCTTTAAATGCACATGAGCTCTAAAATTCTCACAAAGGTTCTAAAATTTCAAGAATCACTAAAAATTATCTAGGTCTCATATGGATCCTTGTAATGAATTTAAATGCACATGAACTCTAATTCCCTTGTCATAAATTAAATCTAATGGATTTATTTTTAGTTTTGTAAGACTTTGAGTGGGAAAGATAAATTATTGAGTGTATGAAGGTGCCATTGTTTTGGTAGGTGTGAGAGTCATTATGAGGAGTGTAAAAATACATTAATTACCATGTTTGACCCCTACAACTGCCAAAATGGTTTTTAATGCATGCAAAAACCATTTTCCACATCTTGAAATATATATTTTACACTATTCACATTAGAATGAAGAAGGAACCCATGCCATAATTAATGCGCTGTAGGATACAAATTATTTTTTGAATTGCTCTAAGTGCTTAGATATGTGGATTTTGTGATAGTTTTTCATTCCCTAACACCACCTTGGTAGAGATATCCACAATGATTCATATATACCAAATATACCCCATTAGTGATAAAGATAAACTTGACCTGTCAAAGCCCATTGGGGATGTTCCCTTCCTCTATAAATAAAAAATATTTCTCTTTATAAAAGGGTTGGATGTCATTTTATTTATACCATTGGGTTTGATATTATATTTTAAACATAAGGACTTGAAATTTTCATTTCAAACTATTTTAAAAATTGTTGATATTAGCAGAACTTGTAAAAACAAATTTTTAAAACTTTACTTCATGGTTTCCAAGCATTTAGGTTGATTTTTATTTTTTATGCATGAATGAGGAGTAATTGATTGAATTTTTTGATCACACCTCTTGAAATTCACTAATTGTAATTTGTCTTGCATGATTAGTTTAAATATTTTCCTTCATTATCATAATGCATCTTATTGAATTGTGCTAGTATTAAGTGTTTAATGGGTCTTTATGATATTGATTTCCTCTAAAAATAAAACTTTTATTATGATACTATGCTTTATCTAGTTAAGTAAGAAATAGTAAAATATAGATTTGTTTAATTACATATTTAGGTATTTCAATGGAAGCTCCAAACTTAGGATATCTCTGAACCCTCTATCTCACCCTTTCTTTTTCACTTTCTTTTGTAACTATTTTTTAATTTTAGGAGCATCATCATTAGTATTGTGTATTCCATGAACATGATTATTTCTAGTAGTAAAATCATATTAAGGCTAGTGCCATGACTATTTAAATCCCACCAATAGATTGGTGTAAGAGCTCATAAATAATAGAATCTTGGTTGTAAACATTGTGAATGTTTTTATCTTCCTAATCTAATCCCAATTCTAGGATTGTAGCAAATAAAGAATTTTATGTGTTACTAGAAAAACACAATGAATAAATGAGCTATATCACAAGACAATACTTAACTATAAGTAGCCTTATGTTGTCATTTTTCATCCTAAAACTTAAACTTTTTCAAGGGAGGTGAGATACTCCAGTATTTCATATTAGTTTGAAAATGTGTCAAAACACCTATCTATAATTAGCTCATTGCAAATATTAGGAAAAAAATCATTTTATTAATTTAGATATCATAGTCTCTATCATGTACAACAATAATTATAAATAATTAGACAAGAATTATTTTTAAAGAATTTAAATTCTTTAAAAGGAAGATTAATGAAAAATATTTTAAAATTATAGAAAGACAATAAGGTATACCTTGAATCCCTAGAGATATACATAATCTCCCTCCACTTTTCATGAACAATTTCAAGCTCTCCCACTCTTGTTGATATCTTAAGACATTTGAAATACCTAGGTGGCTCCTCAATAATTTTAAATGCACACTTTAAATAAATATTCTAAATGCCACATATCACATTCTAAGTTCATGAACTATAAATATCTAGTACTCTAATCTTTGTAGCTCTAGTTGTTTATTTATTTTTGTCTCTCACTAGTTTTTTTGCTAATTTATAATAGATATAACATAAGATAAGGGTTGATTTATGACCAATTTTCACTAATTGTTTGTTGATACTATTATCAACAAGTGCATCTATTACTTTTGGGATTAATATATTTTGGGAAATCAATAAACGTTTCATTATGAAGAGGATAAAAAATATTATTTTGAGAGAACTATTTGATAAAGTTTATTGAGATCCAAACTAATAAGTCCATCTTCATATAATTGAAATATTGAAGGAATGACTCATAATAGGATAATAGGTATAGAACCATTTGAAAAATGTGAATTAATTGAAGCTTATTTTCTTGCTCGTTTAGATGGAACATGTGCTTGGGTAAAAAATATTTGTCCTATATTTGGTGTTGGGATAGATAAGATTTGGAGGAAAGAGAGGAACAAATATGGGAAAATTTACAAGATTATATTTATTTGGTATATCGTAAATTTTTTTTTCATGGGAGATAGCCTACTATAAGTATCTCTTGCATGTGGCAATGAATCAATTCATCCCTAACTCTCTCTTGACAATATTATGTGTAGTGTAGAAAAATGTATCCCTTTACATTTTCACACATGTTTGGGCCCTCCTAATTAAAATGGAATTAATAATTCCTTAATTTAAAGTTGATAAATGTATCCCTTTACATTTTCACACTTATTTGGGCTCTCTTCATTAAATTGAGCTTAATTAGGTCTTAGTAAGCCCTTTTATTCATTTACAAGTTTAATAAATTACATTTTCCGAAGGGGAAATCCAACAATAATTAATGCCAATA
>VDFB02356805.1:0-13223 GCA_007258455.2 Sequoia sempervirens
AGAGAGAGAGAGAGAGAAGGTGAGGGTGATTTTACATTTAAAATAATGTGAGTTCATTATAATGTTGCATTCACATTATTTAAAGCTAATGTAGTAAATAACATGAGCACATTATATATAGCACTCACATTATTGTCATCTTTGGTAATTTTGGGCTTCCAACCCAAAGGGTTGGGAACACATTTCAATGTCCAAAACATGTTTTTGCAAAATGTATTAAAATTGACACAATCTAGAGCATGCTCCCCCTCAAGTTTGTACATTTTCAATGTCAAGTCAAAAAAATGACGTAGTAACGTTGAGCTCTTTGTTATCTTTCTAACCATGTAGTTTTTTTTATGTTTGAAATATTTTAGGGTTTTGATCTTTTATTTCTTTTGTTAGTGACTCCATTTTTTGTCAAAAACCTACATATGGTATTTTTGGTCTCATTTTTTTCCCGTTCATCGAAATTTGAAACAAATTACATTTTTACAAACTAGACTCCATTCTTTGCACATTCAAAAAGAAAAAATCGATTAGTTTTTAAAAATTCATGTGGGAGCACACTCAATTTTTATTTTTTCAGGATGTGTCTACTTAGAAAGTTTATACAAAATAATATATTCATTAAAAAATTAGCAGAAAAATAGGGCATACACTACATCGTGTTAGCTAATTTCTCACTAAAGTGATTTCAAAATACTAATTTTTTTTAAAACATCAGAGGGTATTTCAACAACAGATGGTATGCCATTTTATTTTTTTTGACAAAAAATAGAAGGTACTTTTGTGTGTCTTTAAACCCTCTTAATCTCCCACCATTTCTCAAAAAAAAATGTAGTTTGAAAAGTAGACTGGTTAACTACAAATCTTGTGTTCTTGTATCTTCTAAAATTTGAGTATTAATTACCTTCAATTTTACCAACCAAGGTCATTATTTCCTGGCTTCTGCTGAAGCCACTCTAAGACTCCCTGGTCCCCCACATTTGTTAATTCTACCCATAGTGTTACAACTTGTGGAGCTGAAAATTAGAAAAAAATGGAAGCAAAATATTAAAAAGAGGGAAAGAAATTCTAGGCTTCAATGCGGGCATCTTTTGGCAATATGCGCTTCATCGCTATTTCCAACTCCCTCTTGAATTCCACAACTTATTTTAATTCTTAAAACAATAATGCACCATTAAAATAGGGAAAAATTCCAAATTTTTGATAATAATTTTTTTGCATGGGAACACTCCAGTTACTTAAATTTAAGTAGAAAACAAATTTAAGCAGCCACATGGGGACATGGGGTAAATGGATACTCCCATCAAGTTGTCTTGCTCCAACAAGAAAATGGATTTTTTAGGCCAAGTATCTATGAAGTGGCTGCAAAGTGTCTTTAGGATGTAGATGGCCTCATTGTTTTCACTATTCAGTGGGTCTTGGGCAAAGAATTTCTATTAGTTGAACATAGATACAAGGTGAACTTGGATGTGGCCTCCATGTTTATCATGATTTTGTCAAAATTGGGAGAACTTATGGATACTATTAGGAACATGGCCTTGGTTCTCATCAACAAAAAGTATTTGGGCACCTTAAACAAAGAGAGAGAAATTGCATGCTATGGTAATGGTATTTTCCTAGTGGTGGATTTTGAAAAGCTGTAGGTTTTGGGAGATATGATGGAGTGGTATCCCTTTATCTTTTCTTCCTGTTTTGGCTTGATGTTACAATGGCACTAAAAGGCTACAAAGGGGGTAGAATTTTTAAAGAAAGTGTTGGGCCTAGTTACGACAAAGGGAGTGGAATGGATGAAAGATTTTATCAACACCAACTCGGAGAATAGTGTCTAAGTTGTAGGATTGGTTTCTATGCTATCATGTAAATTTATATGCATATAGATAGGTTGTTAGGTTGCTATGAGCTTGGCTTTTTTCCTTCTAGATTTTGTTTATATTTGGTCTAGGTTTTGTTTATATTTGGTAAATACAGGTTTTATAAACTTTCTAGTACATAAGATTGTTAGTCTGTTGCAATTTTGAGGATTTGAAATAACAAAATTTGTCTTAGAGTCTATGTGTTGTCAATGGGTTTCTAAAGTTATTATTATTTTGACGTGTAATAACTATTTTAATATTTTGTTTACTACATACATGGAGACATTACACTCCACCCTTGGTTGCCATTGTAGAATTCCTCTTGACATTAATTACATAGTTTCATAAATTTTCATTATTATAATAATTATTAGTATGTAAATATTAATATAAACAATCAATATTATAATTATTATAGCTTAAATAAAATTAAATGCTAATACTAATTATATGCCCAAGACAATTTTATTATTTCATTATTTATATTTATTTTTCTAAATTTAATTTATTTATTGACTCATTCATTTATTGTATGTAAATTTTTGTTTTCATAATATTAATGGGAGCAACCCCATGATTGCAATTCATAGATTAAAAAAAAATAATAATAATAAAAAAAAAATGATGATATTTTTAATTTCATATACACATGACATACTACTATTATAATACAACTCACATAATAAATTTAAAAACAGTACAATTATTTTAAAAATACATTTATTCTCATTCCATTTAACCATATCCAAAATGCATGTATTAGCAAACCAACCTGTGCCTTTCAAATGCCAGTTTTTGCCACTATCTCTCTTTCTACCATAAAGTCAACCCAACAATAAAATCAGTCACCCAGAATAGTAAAAGCTGAAACCACCAACAGATCCATTACACAATAAACTTATGCCACCACATAAACCTTTAGTCGCCTTTAAAATGTATATTCATCATGAAATCAAGCCCATTGCAATCATGTGTATTTGAAGGGAACTTATATTCTCTCTAAAACCCATGCAATCTCTTTACAAATACTTCATACAATGTAGTCTAAAGACATGTGACTACATCATATTATCCTCAAAACAATATTATCCTATCCATGAACTTGATCATTGTCTCTCATTTTATTGATAGGAGAAGAGGAGAACTAGTTGTGCGCAAATGATCCCTGAAGCAGTCCATCTCTGATCTGCTGAGCAACATCATGAACTGCACCAGGTCCATGGGGTATGAACACTGCTGAAGACTTAGACTGTGCTCCAATTTCTTTCATTGTGTCAAAATACTGTGTCACCAACACCATATCCATCACATCCTTTGCAGTTGTGCCAGGCACATTCCCTGAGAAAGCAAGTACACTCTCTCTCAGCCCATCCACAATTGCTTGCCTTTGCCTAGCAATGCCAAGGCCTGATAGATATTTTGATTCTGCTTCTCCTTCTGCTCTTTTGATTTGTAGAATTTCTTCATTCTCGCTTTTTTCTTGTGTTGTTCGCCTCCTGCAGTTTGGAGCAAACAATGTAATTTGAACACGTGACATGCAACAGGATTGGACAAAGGGAACTAAATGTAACAAAATCTAAATATGAATCGCTTGATGATAATGAATTGGTTTTGCCAAAAATGCTATAAAAGGCATTGAGTGGAAGAAACAATAAATCAATGTGACGGTATGATGTACCAAATTTTAAGTTCTTTTAGAATTACTTTGGGTGATGAATTTAATTTTCTTGCATTCCTTTGTAAGTGATTTCCTATTTGGGGGAAACAATGATCAAGGATAGCCAAAACTGATTGTAGTTTGTCAAACTGGTGACCCTAGATTCGTGCAAAAGGCGATGCAAGCCAGCTCATGTAAACCAACCATCAAAGTCGTAAGTCCTCGAATCTGGTAAAACAAAAGCATCCAAATGTCTTAGAGGAGCTTTTGAAAGAGAAGGTAAACTAGGCGGCCATGAATGTGCCAAAACAACAAATAATACCAAAGATAAATAGTCATCGCCTCTCTCTCTGTGGTGTTATGACATTATCGGGTCAAGTTTGAAAACTCCTCCCTTCGCTCTTAAGATTGATGTGATTGCTTTAGTAACATAAAATGCATTTTTAAATAAAATAATTATCCATCCATTCTACTTTCAACTAGAATCAAATAAGTCTAGCTTTTAAAACTTGCGGTAGAAATGCACCACTCCATATGAAATTCCAATTGACTTGCCCGATTGCTTCTCATCATTGCTCTTCAAGGGTTAATATCGTGTTCTATATCTACAATAAGTGTTTGCACTATCTCAAATCCATAGTTTGACATAGCCTGTAACAATAGATAAGAAAAATTGAATCATACAGCAATCAAAATTCTTTTAATCTTCGCTTCTTTTAAAACAAATACTATGAACAAACCAAAGGATTCAAAGTTCAGAAATAAATAAACAAAAAATGATTCATCTTGTGTAATATTTATGAAATATATTACAGTGACCAGTTGACAACATAAATCAATAATGAAATTAAATGGGCTTGAAATTTTGGAATTCCCAACCTTTTCAAGTTCATCTTCAACAGCTTTAGCAATCTCACTCTTTTGCTCAAAGACATCAAATTCATCTTTGGAACACTTGAACGGACAACTGTAAATCAAACATGGAAACAAGGCAGTTAGCTTAAATCCTCTTTCATGATTTGAAATTTGTTGGTCAGTGTATGTTCTTCAATTATCTTCCATAGAATCTAAAAAAACCAGAAACAGCAAACCCTGTATACCAGAAACAGAAATTCTATTACAGAAATAGGTTAGAGATTTCATTTTAATTCTAAAAATCACTGACCCATTTGATAACCATACCTGCACAAATCATTCATTCACAATTATACTCTGAATTCAGTTTTTCAAACTTTATCATCAAATACATAAGCCTGAATTTGAAAATAAAATAATAAGAGTTAACCCTGTATACCAGAAACAACAATTCTATTACAGAAATAGGTTAGAGATTTCATTTTAATTCTAAAAATCATTGAGCCATTTGATAACCATATCTGCACAAATCATTCATTCACAATTATACTCTGAATTTAGTTTTTCAGACTTTACCATCAAATACATAAGCCTGAATTTGTCCCCTTGTATCACTCAGCTTATAAAAAGCTTCACTGGCCTTTTCCACAAGGGCACGGTATTGAACAGAGGCCACCACAGTCACAAAAACATTATCCTGCAACAATTTGAAAAGCAAATTACTCTCAAAATACAAACAAAAATTCTTGACTGTCATTTGTGAAAATTCCACAAGAATTTTCAAATTAAAACAAACTAAGGAGACTTTAAACATACCTTGCTCTTTGTTTCACAATGGACATCCAGTTGCTGTACTCTTAAGGAAAGGTGACCTTTGATTTGGGTTCCAAGAACCCATGGCACACAGTGGAACCCTGGTTCCAGTACTTCCTGAAACCGTCCAAATCTCTCTTCCATGGCCACTGTTGACTGATCCACTTTTATGCAGCAAAACAGCTGGCCCATCTTGTTATTCCTGCATTCAAATGAAAAATCACATGTTCAACATAACAACAGAAATTCTAGCAACCTCTGCAATTAAACATTCAGGACAATAAATTAAAGGCCAAAACTGTATTACCTAAAATGTACCTAACTCGGAGGACACTGATATCTTACTCTGCAATAAGTTGAATACAGAATTCATATATTAAAAAAGCTGCGAATTGGTCGTTAGATAAAACCCGAGAATGTATGACTACGTAATCAAAACATGTATTAATGTTTAATAATAAATACACTATACTTTAAAAGAGAGATACGTTATACTTTTTATATTATTGCTTTAACAATGGAAAAGTATCTATAGTTGCCGATTTCTTCCTAGAAAAATCCGGCGGGTTCTACGTCGATGTTGCCTTGCTTTAATCTGAAATTCAATCTGTATAGGAGGAATTCTTAACAAGTCAATGGATTAGGATATATCCAAATCCAGCTTTCTCCTATACATACATGCGTCTAGGAATGAAGCAAGTCTGACCTTTTTTTTTTCTAACAGTTCTTATTGGTTTACGGGATTGGAGTGTAAAAATACAATGAAAAAATAAATGTAGAGAAGACGGCTCGTTTTGATAATCAATGGTCAAAATTGTATTAAACTGATGTAAGACGACTCAAACAATCATTTTTGTCAATTTCAGTTTTCAATTGATTCTTTCGTTTTTACAGGTCACAATTTTCTTGTTTTTACAGATCATAATTTTCTTGTTTTTATAAGTCACGATGTTCTTGTTTTTCCTTACTTCAAATTAGAGACATTAGATTTCCACAATTCAAGTGTTTTTTATAGATTAACTGTGCAGTTTATTTGCATCATCATTTCTCATTACACTCTGATCCATCGTCAAGATTTGCTCCTACAGCTCTTGTTTCATTCTGATGTTGGATCACCAAGTGTGATCTGAAACTTGATGCAATAAACTCACACACAGTTAAATCCAAAAAAAAACACTCTTTTACTTTGAAATATTTTTTTTGTGAACATATTGTCTACTACTTCCTTCTAAGACAATGTTCTTGATATCATTTTTAATTTGTTTTTAGTTATTAGCCGATAGACTACATATAGTGTGAGATTTGAGATTTGAGCCTGTGGTTTAATGGTAAATCAGCTACCATTTAATAGTAAAATCCTCCAAAATATCATGTGAAAGCCTCCAAAATCTCACTTATCATGTAAAAGCCACATACATATTGATTTGCTAACTAGATGGAAACATTCTATTTTCATTCACAGTGTTTCCTTTCAATTTGATGATAACTTTCATTGATTTATGTTTTAAATTTGAATGCAAATATTTCAAAATCAAATAATACCCAATTTCTTTAAAGAAAAAATCTAGATTTCTTTAAGGAGAAAAAATCTAGATTTGTTTAAGTTTATTTCACTTCATTATTTAGCATTAATTATTAATTGTTTAATCCATATGCACCCATGCACAAACACATGCTCTCTAACATATTAGCATACATATAATTTTCTATAGGCGTAATCCTTGAACCTCCTTTAGATGCAAGTGTTAGTTTTCATTTTGAACCTGTTGTATTCATTCCTCTTACATAAGCTGCTTTATTTTATATGAAAACTTGATTTAATTCTAAAGTTTTTTCCTTTTATTTAAAACTTTAAGATATTTGGAAATTTAATAATATTTAATATATATTTATATATAAATAACATTATTTAATTAATTATATATTATAATTTATTTTATTATTTTTACACTGAAGGAATTCCCTACATGAAATGGACAACCTATTTTTTGAAATCAATGGTTAAGAATTGAGGAGAAGGATGCAAGATGATGCAATTAATCTCAACTGTCCACATTTTTCTTGTCATTCTCTATTTTTATTTTTAAAAATGATTTAACAATTTGAAAGTAGACTTTTTGTTCTAAAAACAAAAAAAAGAAAAGAAAATAAGATAATATTGAAAAGAAAAATAGAATTATATTTTATTAATATTTCAATTCTAATATCCGGGTTGATGCAAGAAGTTGGGTACACAAAAAACTCAAAAAGTGGAAATGTTTTTGCTGTTTTTCAAAATTTGTCACACTTGGACTGAAAATTTGAGGCACTTCCACAATGAATCTTAAAAAAAGTCAGTAATATGAAATTTAGAATTTTGAATCTAGTTTCCAAATATGTAAATTATTAAAATACCCAGTTTATAGAAATTAAATTTTGATAAAGATCTATAAAAACCACTTTTTAAAAGTCCCTATTTTTTAACCATACCAAGCAGGTGTACGGACAACACTTTTTGACCCAAATAAAATTATTTTGTTAATTCCTTTTAGGAAAAGAGAGCTAACAACATGAAGTTTGGGCTGAATTTTTTTTTGTAATTTTTGGTTGAATATATTTTTTTTAATTAATTTTTTATTGGCCTTAATTGATGTTTTTTCAAATCAACGTGTACGGACAACATAATTGGACCTAAACAAAACATTTTTTGACTCTTTTTTTTTCATTGTGTAGAGAATTGTCTGAAGTTTGGGACCATATAATTTTTTGTACAAGAAACTTAACCAATACAAAGTTATTAAAAAACCAAAAAAACCTGATCTTTCAAGTTTAAGGCCTAGTTTGCTTAGAAATTAATTAAAAAATAACAAACTTAATCTAATTTTAACAAAAATTATATATCTAGAAAGTAGACATTGTGTTCTCTAATGGGTTTTAATTTTATAGACTAATTCAGAAAAAAAGTTCATCATCTATGTTGTCAAAGTTGGACATTTTTTTTCAGTTTGCCTTAGTTTTTTAGTTGCAGGTCAAAAGCTAAGGCTCGGATTGCCAAGCCTTTCCCGAGCCTAAAACCGGGGCTAGATTTGGTTTGGGAGATCAACTTTTAAATAACGCGTATGCGTTATAGAAACGCATACGCGTTATTTAAATAAAACGCGTACGCGTTTCATAACGCATACGCGTTATGTTTTGCCCGTTGGCAGAAAGCAACGCGTACGCGTTTTAAAAATATAACGCGTACGCGTTTGTATAATAGCCGTTTTTCCCTAATTTGAAAAATACTGTTAAAACACGATTTTCCTGCAACATTCTTTTTCTGCAGTACGGACCGAAAGTGTCATTTTCTGCGTTTTTTATTACAAATTTGTCTTGTGCAGGGCATATTCTATTCAAATTGTTGGAAGAGTAAAAGTGCAAGTTAAATTTTCTGAAGTGGAATCAAGTGCAAGAACTTTTTACAAGAAGATTTGGAAAAAGTGAATTTTTGGATGTACTCATGATGATTTTGTACTTCAGAGTTTATAGAAAAAATAATCTTCATAGTACATAGTTTTATTTGAATATTTGAAGGAGGTGGCAATTTTAAAATAGGTTTCTTGAATTATTGTTTTTGTCATCAAAGAGAGTTTGGTAACCATGGGTGATAAGAAAAGACAAAGAAAAAGATGTAGAAAGGTAATGACACCCGAAGAAATTCAAGCAAATAAAGATAAGTAAGCAAAAAGACAAAGGGAAAGGAGAGAAAGGATTCATCAAATGAAAGATTTGGAAGCATCTAGTTCCAAGAATGTCCAAGAGGAAGCCATGAATGATGAAATCAATGTAGATGATGCAAATGTGGAGATGGTGAATATGGAAGAAAATGCTAATATGGAGACAAACCCAACTGTTCCTTCAACTTCAACTTTGAATGATAACAAATAGCGGTGTGTGTGAAATCCACCTCCCAATGATATGGAAAATATGCTATTGAACAAATCTATCAAGTATGTCTTACAAGAGCCCAAGTTTTTATTAGTATTGCTTGTTTAGAAACTTTGGATACACAATTAGTAGAGATTAATAATACTAGGGTTGGTTGAAGCAATGAAACAGAAATGATGAAGAAATTATATCTTATGAGGGAATGTAAATGAGAATGAATCCCTTTACATTGAAAATGAAAATGAAACCTTGTGTGAATGAGAGAAATGAAACACCATCTATATGGATGAAAGGTGAAAATGTTTTTTAACAATTGAAACAAATGTGTTAAATAACCTTCGTGGTAAAGTTTCTTCAAGACAAATTAGAAATTATGGAAATAAAATATATAAAATGTTTTTTTATATAAAGAAATTAGGATTCCAATGTCAACTCATGGTGCAATTGAGGAGAATGTTTAAAATGAGAAAAGTGATGAAAAAATTAGGTGTTGTTGTAAAACCAAAAAAGAAAGATGATTCAGTAGAACAAGTCATATCTAGTGTTGCTAATGCTATTGATGTTATTGGTAAAAAATTTGATCGAAAGATAAGAATGTGGCTCGTCGTGCAATAACAACTGCTCTATTTGATCAAACAACTTCAAATAAAAAAATGTTAAGTAAGGTCGTGCAAATGTATAAACTTAAATCCTAGAACTTTGTTAAGAGCTGCTAAAAGAAGAGAAAGTATTGAAAATGATCCTATTAATCAATGTTGGAGTTTTAGTGGTAGACTCCCAAGATCGGACATGAAATTAACTAATGAAATTAAATCTTTAATCCCGAAAATTTTTGGTATGATAATAATACAAAGTATCACCCTAACATTAGAGATGTCTTAAAATTAGAATTGGGTTCAGACTCATCCAAAGCATCCTCTTAGATGACTCATGAATTATAAATTTTTTTAGGTAAGCTTCAATCTTACCATTGAATATTAGCATAAGTCAAAGATCATTTTGAAAAGGAGTGTAAACAGGTATGTTAAGGTGTATGTAGTCTCTCTTGTTGTTTGTAAAGACTCATGTACAATTTCATTATTATTATGATATATTTCGATATATACGATGCATTTTGCATGCTAACCAAATTATGCAGGACATTTGTGGTATTACTATGCCACCTAAAAGAATCAAAGATTTTATAGCAGGTTTGTTTTGTAATCCCTCTTTAAATGGAAACTCATTTTTTTTAAAAGGATGCATTTATGGAGAATGCGATAGATGTGGTAACTTTTCATTATTAGGAGAATGTATGCATGAAAGTAGTTTAGATGAATTTGGAAAATAATTAGTGGATGTAAAAAAGTTTAAAAATATTGAGTATTCTTTAAAAGATGGTAAAATTGGAAGACGTGTTGAGCTAATTGTGGAAAAAGTTAGTGTGCATACTTTTATTACTGAATTTAAAGATAAGTTTGTACCTAAATATGTTCAACACTCTCAGAATACTCATTGGCTTGATAATCAATTTCGTTTATGTAAAAACACATTTCCAATTGGAACTATATTGTCAATTGTTGATTTTTCTGAAAATTATACTCTTGCTCCACAAGAAGAAATCCAATCACAATATTATAATTCAGTGCAAGTAGCTATATTTGTTCACATTGTTTATAGACATGCTGAAGATAGTACAGAAGATAATAGAATTTTTTTGAAGAAATTACCATTTTGTAACAGTGATAGATTACATTCATGCGAGTTTGTACAATATTGTTTTGATATATTTAATAAAAATTTGAGAGAGGAACTCAAATGCTATAACATCTCATATGGTCAGATAATTGCACGGGTCAATTCAAAAATCAATTCAAAAATGCTAGAATGTTTTATTGGCTATGTAGAGTTCATAAGGAAAATAATATCCAACACATATGGAGTTTTTTTGAAGCTGGTCATGGTAAGGGAGAACACGATGGAGCAGGTGCATGTGTAAAAAGAGCTCTTGCTAGAGAGCAACTAAAATTTGAGGATGTTGCAAAATTTAGAAATGCACGTGCAATTGTAGATTGGTGCAATACCAAATTATCTACAAGAACAAGTGAGAAATCAATAATTCGATGCTTCTTTTGGTTAGTTGAAGAAAATGATATTTTTTCTTGACAGGATTGTGAAACAATTAATGGAAGTGCAAAATGGCATTCATTTAAGAGTTCGAATGCAAACACATGGACAATATGGACAAGGGAGTTGGCATGCTATTGTCAATTTTGTATTTTAGGTGATTGGCAGGCATGTGAAAATATGGAATGGGTTGAACAATGGCAACAAAGAGCTTTAATGCCTACATTGACACATGTTCAACATGAAATGACAATTGAAGATAATCAAGTGTTCACATCAGATGATTATGATCGTGTTTCAGATCTTGTACAAGAAGGTGCATTATTTATTGAGTTGAATTTTGTATGTATGCATGTTTATAATAGTTAAATATAAGTCACTTTTTATTGAATTTTGTATTTATTTTTGTAGGACATGTGTATGCTGTTGTTGCACCTCAAGGGAATGAAGAGCAGACAGAGTACTGGTTGGCTAGATGTGTTGAGAGAAAACATAAGTTGGTACATACTAGAGTAGATGATGACAACTTTGAGTATCCAACTGGTTCAGTTGTTGTTGTTGGCACCTGGCTTCGAACATATTTGATGAGAAAGAATGGCTTGCCTGCATTTGAAGATTATGAAAGACACAAGAAAATTATGCATTATTCACATTTGATTTTGGCAGCCAATATAAAACTAGTTAGATATCAAGGGAGGCCTGCTAATAAAGTTTTATGGACAATTTCAATGGATGATCATGAGACAATCATAGATGCATTAAAAAAAAGAGAGGATGCAGATGGTACAATAGAGTAAATAAATATTGGTAAGCATATCTAGTCGTATATATATTTAATTGATATATATATATATATATATATATATATTTGTCTTTAATAATTTCCTAATTAAATTTTTATATCATTTTTTGTTTCAGGTCTCCCAAAATTAGATGCTTTACAAAAAAGAGAGGAGATGCACATATATTACAATGGAATTTCAATCTAGAGATAGGTAACTATATATGGTTCTAGATACATTTAATTGATACTTTATAATTGATTTCATATCCCCTTAAGCCATTCTCTTAAAACCCCTTAAGTCATCCTCTTATGTACCATTAATCCATCCTTTTGCAGCCCCTTAAGTCATTCTATCAACTACCATTAATCCATCCTCTTAGGACCCCGTAATCCATACCCTCATATATCTACCCTTAATTTTTCCACTTGCATCCACTTAAGTCACTCCTCAACACCTCTTAATTCATCCTCTTAGGACCCCTCAATCAATATCCTCATATATCTACCCTTAATCCATCCACTTGCATCCCCTTAAGTCACTCTCTCAACACCCCTTAATCCACTTTAACTCATTTTAGGGTTTAGGGTTTATGGTTTAACTCATTCTATCAACTCCCCTTAATCCACCCTCTTGCATCACTTTAACTTATTCTCTCAACTCCCCTTAATCCACCCTCTTACATCACTTTAACTCATTTTAGGGTTTAGGGTTTAGGGTTTAACTCATTCTATCAACTCACCTTAATCCACCCTCTTGCATCCCCTTAATCCACCCTCGTATGTAAGTTTAACTCATTTTAGGGTTTAGGGTTTAGGGTTTAACTCATTCTATCAACTCACCTTAATCCACCCTCTTGCATCCCCTTAATCCACCCTCGTATGTAAGTTTAACTCATTTTAGGGTTTAGGGTTTAGGGTTTAACTCATTCTATCAACTCCCCTTAATCCACCCTCTTATGTAAGTTTAACTCATTTTAGGGTTTAGGGTTTAGGGTTTAACTCATTCTATCAACTCCCCTTAATCCACTCTCTTGCATCCCCTTAATCCACCCTCTTATGTAAGTTTAACTCATTTTAGGGTTTAGGGTTTAGGGTTTAACTCATTCTATCAACTCCCCCTTAATCCACCCTCTTACATCACTTTAACTCTATTTAGGGTTTAGGGTTTAACTCATTCTATCAACTCCCCTTAATCCACCCTCTTGCATCCCTTCAACTCATTCTATTGGCTCCCCTTAATCTACCCTCTTGCACCCCCTTA
>VDFB02356806.1:0-24388 GCA_007258455.2 Sequoia sempervirens
TTATTACCCCAACCCTAACTATATCTATTAACCCTAAACTTGACAGCAAACCTAAATGTAACCCTAATCCTAATGCTAACCCTAACCCTAAGGTTGATGCTATATCTCTCTATGCATTATATATATATATATATATATACATGCTAGAGATATAGTTAGGGTTAGGGTAAAGAGATATATCTTTGAATTATTTATTTGATTTTTGATTTTTTTCTTTGATCATTCAATTTATCATGGTAAACATTTTTATTTGATCTTTTTGATTTATTTTTATCTTTGGATTATTTATTTGATCTTTTAGTTTATCTATGATACATATTTTTAATTCTTAGTAATTTATATTTTATTGTTTTTTGATCATATCTCTTTGATTTATTTATTTGATCTTTCAATTTATTTATTTTTATTTATTTTATTTTTTAATTTATCTATGATAAATATTTTAAAATATTGTGATTTATCATTTTGATTTTTTAATTTATCTATGATAAATATTTTAAATTATTGTGATTTATCATTTTGATTTTTTAAATCAAATCCCTTTGATTTTGATTTTGATTTTTCTTTGTGATTTTTCTGATTTTTGATCAAATTTCTTTGATTCTGATTTTTCTCTCAAATTTCTTAGATTTTGATTTCTCTTTGTGATTTATCTTTGATTTTGAATCTCCAACAATTCATAAAATGATTTAATTCTTTAAAATAAACTTCAATTAATTAAAAGAATACTTATACAACTACCACCTATCATTAGGAATACTTGCTCAATAATTAAGTTTGATTGTGGAAAGGTTGTATTAATCATTTCATTCTGTCTACATTAACTAATAATATAAGAACCTACCAAAATTAAAATGTATATACATCACTCTCAACTTTGAAATTGTTCAAAACATGCACAATTTGTTAGGACAAAATTATTAGGAAATAACCTCACAGATGTCTAGAAATTTTAGAAAGAAAAAGTATGTACCTTATCTCTGTAGAAGTCATCATGATTAAGTCCCCTTCTACAACTCCAAGTGAACTCAAACGCTCAGTATTTCTAGCTTCTCTCCCATGGTAAAGCAATTGTTGCTGCTGAAGTGAGACTTGTGTCTGAAGAGTTGGGAGATTTAATTAGTCCTTGTGAATCTAGTATACCAAAGGGAATACATGCTAATCAAAATTTGCAGATTTTCATAACTAAAAATTAAAATATCTGAACATGCAATGTTGACTTACTTAATCCTAAACGCAAAGTTCCAGAACCGTCGATGTCCTCACATTCTCTATCAACTTAAAGGTGTTTCTTTCTCTTGCTTGGTAACATTAGCACTATTTCTACATTTGTTACTTGGATTGTTCATGAAGATTTAATCATTTTTTCACCCCAAGCAAGAAACGACATCTCTGAGCTGTTCTCCCTATGTATCTTGTGTTTTAGGAATAGTCAGGGACCTTTTCAAATTGAGCTTCAACCAGCTAGACTCGAATGGGGGCATTCAAATTGCACCCGAAGGCATACAATATTAATTCAAGAAAGATGGAATACATAGGAACATAGGTTGTTGAAAAATGATCTAGGGTTGGAGCATGCATGGGGAAGATGCTGGCTAAGAAGAGGTCTGACCAAGGGTTGTGAGAGCACCTCCTCCTCCTTTAATCACCTAGGCAAATGAACCAGACAACTCCTCCCCGGCCGCTTCGAGAAAATGTCACCCGGCGGAATCTGAGTCAAGGTAAGCTGGTAGGAGTCATTTGTGATGGCCCACCCGTGTCTCTCTACACCTCCTCTCTGCGCAACACCTCGAGTCGGTTAGTGCGGCGTTGCATCTTGCGCACACATATACGAAGCCAACATCACCGTCGAGAGTAGAACTAGTAATTCCACCGCTATGGCGATGTCGTACATGAGCCCCACCCTGTTCATATCTCCCATTATTGAATTGCTGCTCATCTTTCGCTGGGATTCAAAACTATAAGCCCTACAAGACTTGTCACTTTCGCTGACACTGTGGTTGCTAAGGATGAAGGGCCTGAAAATACAATTGGGGTTACCTCCAAAGTATACACTGGTGTTGCATAACCATTTAACGATGATGATGAAGACAAGGTAGTGAAACAATAACTCAAAGCTGAGGTAAAAGCAACAAAGGCCATCAAGCATAAAATAGAAATTACCTCTCATACGATGTTTGCTTACTCTCCTCACAATGCGTGCGTCCATTTGCCATTTTATTCTAAAGGCCACTTGGAAAAATAGAAGTAGGCAATGAGAATACGCACTTGAACATTACTTCAAATGCATACGCCAAACCCCGAAAGTCAAGGTAAAATTTATATAGTACGTAGGGAGTAGCTGGTACAGTGTTCGATATGAAGGATTCTTTTATTTTTCACCCATACTTCTGGCAGGACGCCCATACCGGGTGCAGAGGGACAGCGTACAGAGTCGAGGAAGTGAAAATCTAACCGGAAAAAATGCCTTCGCAGGGAGAAAAATGTGGATGCCATGTCTCAGGTGAGAATCCAGCGAATAGTCTCGGCCGCCATGGACATGGGGACTTTTCGATTGAATTCTCACCTATAATAGCCTATCAGCTAATTAAACTAGCCCTTACTTAGCAAGGCGCAATGGTTACGCCAATAGGAGGGTATACTATGGTAGTGTATTCGGAGGGCAGGGAGGGGGAGAATGCATGGGGAAAGTGAAATCTGGATTTTTGCAAGAGTAATTATTCGTAGCAAATGTGAATGGGTGGCGGGATGCAAGTAGAGTTGAATATGCCAAGTGGATGAACAACACAATATATTATCTTAAATGGTCGAAGTGGTGGAACATTATAGCTCAGCTGTAGCAAGTACATTTGTTGGTAGTTCATGATATACAAAATGTGTGCTATGAAAAGTCAAAAAATTGGTGAGCAATTTTGCATTAGAACTTTTTTTTGAACAAAATACAGTACAATTTTTGGTGTTTGATGGTGAGGGGCTATGATATATTCCATTTAGCTTCAAGGCCTGGAAAGCAAAAGAAATGGTAACCCTAACCCTAATTTTGATGCAAAACCTACCCCTCATCCTAATGTTAACCATATTTCTAACCCTAACTATATCTCTTAACCCTAACCATAAGCTTAACTATATCTCTATCCCTAATCCTAACCTAAACCCTTAACCTAACTATATATTTTTACCTTTGAGAACATTTAACCATATCACTTAATGCTAAGTCATTGTCTATCCCTAAACCTAACCACATAATGGCATTAAACCTAACTATATCTCTATCCCAATTCCTAACCATAAGCATAACCATAACCATGATGTAAATCGTAACCCTAAGCCTAAAATTGATCTTAAATCTAATTGTAACTCTAACCCTGATCCTAACTCTAATCCTAATTTTAAGCTAATCTTCATTCTAACCCTAATCCTAATTTTGATGCTAGCCGTAACCTCGATCTTGATATTAACCCTAACCCTAACCCTATTCTTAACTAAATTTCTAATCCCCTAAAACTAATGATATTTCTAACTCAAAACCTAACCCTAAGTATGACCATAACAATTATGCAACCCGTAACCCTCACCTTATTCATAAACCTAACCTTGACCTTAAACCTAATTCTAACCCTAAGCTTGAGCAAATCTTGATGCTATCCCTAACCCTAATTTTGATGCTATCTCTAAGCCTCATCCTAAAGCCAACAGTAACCCTGCTCTTAACTAAATCTCAACCCTAACCCTAATTGTAACTATATATCTAGCATTAACCTTAACCTTACCTGTAACCCTAACCATATCTCTTAACCCTAACCCTAACCCTAACCCTGATAAGCTTAACCCCAACTATTACCCTAACCCTAACTATATCTCTTAACCCTAAACGCGACCCTAAACCCTTTTGTAACCCAAACCTTAATGCTAAACCTAACCCTAATCCTAAACTATTCTTCATGCGAACCCTAATCCTAATTTTGATGAAAACCCTAATCCTCATCCTAATGTTAACCATATTTCTAACCCTAACTATATCTCTTAACCCTAACCATAAGCTTAACTATATCTCTAGCCCTAATCTAACCTAAACCCTAAACCTAACTATATCTCTTAACCCCAACCTAACCATAATCCTAATCCTAAACTTGACCGAGAATATAACTATAACCCTAATCCTGTTAACCTTAACCCCAATTATTACCTCAACCCTAACTATATCTATTAACCCTAAACTTGACAACAAACCTAAATGTAAACCTAATCCTAATGCTAACCCTAACCCTAAGTTTGATGCTGTGGCTGGGGTGTGCCCCAGCCTAACTGTATCTGTGGCCCTAAACGTGACAGAGCCTAAATGGCCAACCTTAATCTGTGTAGCCCTCTAACCCTAAGGTTGATGCTATATCTCTCTATGTATTATATATATATATACATGCTAGAGATATAGTTAGGGTTAGGGTAAAGAGATATATCTTTGAATTATTTATTTGATTTTTGATTTTTTTCTTTGATCATTCAATTTATCATGGTAAACATTTTTATTTGATCTTTTTGATTTATTTTTATCTTTGGATTATTTATTTGATCTTTTAGTTTATCTATGATACATATTTTTAATTCTTAGTAATTTATATTTTATTGTTTTTTGATCATATCTCTTTGATTTATTTATTTGATCTTTCAATTTATTTATTTTTATTTATTTTATTTTTTAATTTATCTATGATAAATATTTTTAAATACTATGATTTATCATTTTGATTTTTTAATTTATCTATGATAAATATTTTAAAATATTGTGATTTATCATTTTGATTTTTAAATCAAATCCCTTTGATTTTGATTTTGATTTTTCTTTGTGATTTTTCTGATTTTTGATCAAATTTCTTTGATTCTGATTTTTCTCTCAAATTTCTTAGATTTTGATTTCTCTTTGTGATTTATCTTTGATTTTGAATCTCCAACAATTCATAAAATGATTTAATTCTTTAAAATAAACTTCAATTAATTAAAAGAATACTTATACAACTACCACCTATCATTAGGAATACTTGCTCAATAATTAAGTTTGATTGTGGAAAGGTTGTATTAATCATTTCATTCTGTCTACATTAACTAATAATATAAGAACCTACCAAAATTAAAATGTATATACATCACTCTCAACTTTGAAATTGTTCAAAACATGCACAATTTGTTAGGACAAAATTATTAGGAAATAACCTCACAGATGTCTAGAAATTTTAGAAAGAAAAAGTATGTACCTTATCTCTGTAGAAGTCATCATGATTAAGTCCCCTTCTACAACTCCAAGTGAACTCAAACGCTCAGTATTTCTAGCTTCTCTCCCATGGTAAAGCAATTGTTGCTGCTGAAGTGGGACTTGTGTCTGAAGAATTCGGAGATCTAATTAGTCCTTGTGAATCCAGTATACCAAAGGGAATAGATGCTAATCAAAATTTGTAGATTTTCATAACTAAAAATTAAAATATCTGAACATGCAATGTTGACTTACTTAATCCTAAACGCAAAGTTCTAGAACCGTCGATGTCCTCACATTCTCTATCAACTTAAAGGTGTTTCTTTCTCTTGCTTGGTAATATTAGCACTATTTCTGCATTTGTTACTTGGACTGTTCATGAAGATTTAATCATTTTTTCACCCCAAGCAAGAAATGGCATCTCTGAGCTGTTCTCCCTATGTATCTTGTGTTTCAAGAATAGTCAGGGACCTTTTCAAATTGAGCTTCAACCAGCTAGACTCGAATGGGGGCATTCAAATTGCACCCGAAGGCATACAATATTAATTCAAAGAAAGATGGAATACACAGGAACAGAGGTTGTTGAAAAATGAATTAGGGCTGGAGCATGTGCAGGGGAAGGTGCGCTAAGAAGAGGTCAGCCAAGGGTTGTGAGCACCTCCTCCTCCTTGTAATCACCTAGGCAAATGGAGCAGGACAACTCCTCCCCACGTGACCGCTTCTCAGAAAATGTCACCAGCGGATACGAGTCCAAGGTCGCCTGGTCGAGTCCCACCGTGATGGCCGCCCCTGTGTCTCTCTGCACCTCCTCTCTCTGCGCAACACCTCCCGCCAGTTGAGTCTGGCCGTGCACCCGCACGCACATATACGAAGCCAACATCACCGTCGAGAGCAGAACCAGTAATTCCACCGCTATGGCGATGTCGTACGCGAGCCCCACCCTGCTCATATCTCCCATTGTCGAATTGCTGCTCATCTTTCGCTGGGATTCAAAACTATAAGCCCTACAAGACTCGTCGCTTTCGCTGACACTGTGGTTGCTAAGGATGAAGGGCCTGAAAATACAACTGGGGTTACCTCCAAAGTATACACTGGTGTTGCATAACCATTTAACGATGATGATGAAGACAAGGCAGTGAAACAACAACTCAAAGCCGAGGTAAAAGCAACAAAGGCCATGAAGCATAAAAATAGAAATTACCCTCTCCCTTCTGATGTTTCCTTGCTCTCCTCCTGTCATAACCGCCATTGCCATTTTATTCTAAAGGCGGCCACTTGAAAAAGCAATAGAAATAGGCAAATAGGGAATACACGCAGACATTACTTCAACTCGCACGCAAAACCCCGAAAGTCAAGGTAAAATTTATACAGTACGCAGGGAGTAGCTGGTACAGTGTTCGATATGAAGGATTCTTTTATTTTTCACCCATACTTCTGGCAGGACGCCCATACCGGGTGCAGAGGGACAGCGTACGGAGTCGAGGAAGTGAAAATCTAACCAGAAAAAATGCCTTCGCAGGGAGAAAAATGTGGATGCCATGTCTCAGGTGAGAATCCAGCCGGAATAGTCTCAGCCGGCATCAGACATGAGACTTTTCTAGTTGAATTCTCACCTATAATAGCCTATCGGCTAATAATTTAATTAAATAAACCTAAAATATATATAAAATGTATGTTTTTCCTTTTTTAAAGAGTTTATTTTCTCCCCATTTAAAGAGTTTATGTTTTTCTTTTCACGTCCATTTCCCTGCACTCCCCCTCACAACTTTAGAGTTTTCATTTTGTGGTTCTAAAGTATTTCATTGATTTATTGTCAAGTCAATAAGTTTAGCTAGAAAGCTTTGTATCGAGATAAAAAGAAGTTCAAACATTTTAATATGTCATAAATTTACAAGCTGAAAACCAGCCATAGATATACGTGGGTGGCTTTTCGGAAAAGCTGTGGTTAAACGTCAAAGACATAAAAACATTGGCACTTTATTTTTCTTATTCTTCTGCGAGTATAATATTCTAAAATCATCTCTTCAACGTTGGCTTTATCGAAGGTCAATATATACTTTTTGTCGACGCTTAAATATTCAGACAAGACTACGATAGATTGACAGAACAAAGAATGACTAATCGTTAGAATTCTTCCACCACTAGAAATGCTTATCCTTTAGCAAGAATAAAATCGCTTTCTCCAAAGACATCACTGATCTTTTCCGATAGGAAGACAGGAATGAAGTAGCTGTAAATTGTGGATAGTATTTTATCCCCTGAGAATATTTTGAACAGTCCTCGATTCTCTTATCTTCTTTCTTCAAAATCTCTATAAATTTGTCTAAACGATCTTCAACATACACAATTAAAACGTATTCTTCTCTTTTAAACAATGTATGCATGTTTTTACAAGTTTTGGTTCGACTTTCTACATGGTTCGTCTTGTCAAACGTTGAATGAAAGTTGTTTTCTTCTCCCCTCAAAGGCTTCCTAAATCTCAGAAGAGCAATGAAATCTTTGGTATTCTGATGGTTTGGGGAGACCCTGGGGGGGAGGAGAAAGCTGCTTTCTCTGATATATCGTCCTTTTTTCTGATTATCTTCACTCATCAACGGATTTCTCTTCTCCTCAAACAGGCTAATGACGTAAGTAAATATCAGAACACTTGTTATATCTTCTGATTTTGTAAAGAAAGATTAATGTTTCCGTCTTCTAGTAATACCTATTATGCAACTTCTCATGAAAGCGTCTGCATGCATTGAACTGCCATACCAGATTCTTTTTCTATTTTTATAACAGGAATTGACTATTATTTGACATTACAGAATAGATAGACCATGTAATGAATGAAAATAGTAGGACACATTGTATTTTATTTGGGGCTTTCTATATAAGCTATTCTCGAGATGGGCATGCTAAAATTCTTCTTCATAATTGTATTTTTATTGGGTAGATATATTTTTGTTTGGGGTTATACTTAGTAGAACACGAGGGAATGCATTTCGTCATAACTAGACGATTATAAGATTGACATCTATTGTAAATTTAAAAAGAGTAGACAGCAACATGCAGTTTGTTGGGCTCTCTTGGGTTGTACCTATTGTGAATGAAATCCAACCAAGATAGAGTATCTTATAAATATTGCTAGATTCATACGAAAATAGTTCAGTAGGATTTTATCTTGATTTGTATATTCGTTCACAAAAGACAAGGAAAAAATGTAAGTGACAGATAGAAAAATAACAGAATAATTGATTATTTTCTCGAGGTCACCAATCGGTTGGGGGAAATTAGGATATAAATTATTTCACCAAAAGTTAAATAAGAGAATTGAAAATATGATACTGTAAATACAAGGGCTGCTAAATTATATGGCATGAATACTCTCGGAGTTGTATAGATTTTGTAATCAGTGGGTTTTATAGGAAGTTCTAGGTGCATGTAGTTTTGTAATTAGTTTTATCTATGAAGCCTTATTTTGATGGGCTTATTTTCATTATGCATGCTGTTTTTTTTTATATCATAATTTAAGATGTATATTTCATAAAAAAACAATTAATGATTTCATATTATTAATTAACATGTTAAGTTAATATTATGTTAGATATTAGATTGTTGAGTAATTATGTTCTTGAACATTTTATAAAAGTTATATTTTGATGCATATATATTTTTTCTAAATAACATAACATTATTATCATTAGGATTTAATATCTTTCAATATCTTGTGATTTGTTTTTCATCATAATATCAAAAAATCTAATATTTCTATTCTTATAAGTGAGAAATCCACTTATGTAAGTTAAAAGCATGGTAAAATTTCTAAGAGAGTGGGATGTAGTCTATGATACTCTACCAAGGAGAATTGAGTATTACAAAAAAGGTTAGAAAGTATTGAAGGAATTAACCTGTTAAAATTGTATTATTTAAAAATGTGTGACATTTATTACTAGAGTAACATCATAACTCACAAATATTTGTTTGCAGTTGTTTTTACATGAATATTTTATAAAGAGGTTTTTGTGAAGGCCCGTTGAAGAAGTCAAAGGTTTTCTTTTTTAGATTGTAAGAATCAGTCAGGTATTTATCCCCCTATAAATTGTAGTGTGCTTGGTAAATTATCTTCACGTGACCGGTGGCACTAGAGCAACATGCCCTCTAGTACCACGGGTTTGGGGGGAGACTAGACCTTGTGAAGTCAAAGATTGTTATGAACTTAGATGGTTTGATAAAAAAATGTCAATTATAATCCAATTAATATGTGCAAGCCTCTTGGAATCTCCATCATATCCAATATTTCTCTACCTTTCATTTAATATTTTTCAATAGTGTAAGAATTTGTTTGATCAATATTCAATTATTAGATGTTTTTTCTAATTAGAAAAATGTGTGGAGTCTAACATTAAATGGATTATTATTCTACAATCTTGACAACCTTAGAGTAAATGCTTTGTTACTAAAGATGCACACGTGTCTCATGTAGATCTAATATGTAAATTTAATGTTTGAATTTGTATTTATGGCTATTTATTTATCTATCAACTTTGATTCCTATCAACTATTGTGTATAGAAGAAGGAAGTTTGATATTTAGGGGAATCTTTATAAAAAATATCACTAGCATTTAAAAAATTGAAACACTTTATACCAGAAAATAGTGCAAGCCTACAATGGAAAAATTGTAATGCACATTTAGCATTTTTGTGTGGTATTGTCTTAATGTTAACCTAAACATTTTACCATGACTATTTGAAGGAATTTTTTATTTTTTTTGGTTTTGTGAGGAGAAATTGAAGCATGCTAATTTTATAATAAACATCAATGGGTAGATAGGTAAAAAATTCATTGAAATGAAGATGAGGATTACAAATGTCAAATCTATCAAAGCATGAAATTGATTATAATTTTTTTCAATAATATATATGATATACTTCATAAAGGTCTATTTTAATTAGAATAAACACTCTTTTTTTATATTTTTTATTTTCATTATATTACCAAATGTTTATGATTTTAGAACCATGCATCCAATGAAGGCTAGATACATCCCAAAACTAGCTTCTTGTTTCAAGATTATAGAATATTTTAGAAGAACCAACACATTATGTAACTTCAAGATATGGATCTTTTATGTTTTCTAACAATTGATAGTTGAGTATAGAAGTTTACATTTTGGAGATAAGGAAAAGACTAGTAAAATGCAAACACCACATGAATGCCTTTGTATATAGTTTAGGAACTTATGAATATTGAGAGTTATGCTACAATCATGTGAAAAGTTGATGGATCACTATGGATGCATTTTAACATAGAATTTTATTAAATAATTTGAGATGTTTGTGTTCTATGAGTTTTAGTAGGTAGAATTCAAGAAAATTATAATTTATCTCTAGAGATAAACTATTAGGAGATATATGATGTATCATGATGTAGCTCTACCTAGTTCACAATCTATGTTTTATGATAATATTTTAAATTATATGCGGTTACTTTTAGTAAGCACGTTTCATTTATTCATTTTAGTTTTTCAATAAAATTTGAGATGTAATTTTTGAATTTAAGGTTTAAAATTTCTAATAAAGTGACCCTAGTTTCTTAGTTATGTTATTAATTAATATGTTATGTTCCTATCAAATTGTTAGGCGGTTAAGTAGCTATTTAGGAAAAATACCCATAAACTTAATATTGTGGTGTGTATGTAATAATCCATAATAACTTAATATTAAATTATTATTTTGATTTATTAGTTGTGATATTATAGTTAATATCTTTAATGATTTTTCCTCAATATTTCAACATTTTGAATAAAATCATTATTTTAACCTCTTTTCCTCACAACCTTTTACTTAATTGTTTTATTATAGTAAACTCTACTCAATACATAAACATAATTTTTCATCTATTTGACTTCTATAGTAATTATTTGTGTTTCCTTGAGTAAAGGTAGAGATAACTCAAAATAAATATAAAACCACTCACAAAAAACAAGAAAGCACTTAAGAGAAAATGGTTTTTCTTCTTTTGATCAATCTATTCAAATAATTTCTACTTGCTAATGAGGATTAAATAAATATTATATTGCACAATGTGTGTGTGCTTTTGAACCATAGATTTCTGGGTAGAGCTTATAGGCTACTCTTGCACTCTTAGGAATGTTTCACCTAAAAGGAGAGATATAAACCCCACTCAAATGTCTAGGTGCTTCACTCAAATTATGCAATGTATGATGTTCTTAAGGCTAAATGGGATGTTCGAGATGCAACTAAGCTAAGTAATTGATTGATTATGAATGCAAAACCTAAGAACAAGTGATGTTTGAAAACACATTGTGTAATGTAAGAACACTTGGAAATGAATGCAAAACTAAACAAAAATTAACCAAATTGAAAGTGTGCACCTGGAATGTGGATGAAGACTGGAAATGACATTTGAATTTTTTTTTATGCTAATTTTTAGGCTTGGTGGGACTCATTCGCCATTCTGGGCAAATTAGTCCAAGTTCTACAAAACTAAGCCAAAACCTGTTTCTAACAAAAGGGTATATAAAAATGTAGAAAACTCTATTGAGTGGTGAATGAGTTCACTTTTGAATTTTTTAATATTCTAGAGTGGAATCTGGAGCTTTCGGTCTACACTTTGGCTTTCTATAGGTTTCCACTTCTGAAACTCTAATTTATGAACCTGAAAATGAGTTTTTTTGATATTTTGACTTGTTCAATGAAGAGAAGACTTGAAGAACCTTGCAACTTGATTCTTAATGATTTTTGAGCTTCCAAGAGACCTAAATATTCGAACACATAAGAAGAGAAGAAGAAATGTTTGAATGTTAGGGCATGGGGGTTTCCCTTGGTGAAACCCCTTTTAGGTAATTAAACCAAAAATGATGAAAGAATGGAATGAAACATGCAATAATGGAGTTGATTACATTTCCATGATGTTTGATCTTGAAAGTCTACAGTAAAACATGAAGAATTTACCCTTGAATGTCTGAATATTGATTTTGAATGTCTTGTAATGTTAAAACCTTAGCTTGCTTCAAAAGATAAATGATGAATGAGTTGTAAAATGAGTTGAGAGATTGAATGAGGGAATGGGGGTTAAAATGAGAGGAGAAACACTTATTTATACACACTTGTGCCTTAGTAACCTAAAGATGCCTCATCACAGGCCGACATAAGGTGATTTTAAATAAAAACTTGAAAGAAAATTAAAATATTTTAAATTTTGAGCCAAGAGGGACTCATTCGCCACCCATGGAAAATGGGTTCCACTTGAGACTTGAAAGTGGGTGTCGGGAATTATCTTACATTTAATGTTGTTTGTCGGGTTTACATTAAAAAACACACTTAATTAAGCCTTATAGCCCTAGCATAAAGGGGTCATATAAAGCTTAAGAAAGGTGTAAATAGTGAAAAAAATCCTAGAAAAGCATGAAATCTAGTTACAAGACTTTACAACACTTTAAAATAGTACTTGATGATGAATAAAAGGGTAATATTTAGATGAATTATAATAAATGGAGTCTAGAAAAGTGTAGAAATGTTTTACAACACTTCACAACACCTTCACAAGACATCAATAAAAGCATGTTATTCAATTTTCAAGGGTCTAAGGCCTAGTGTGGATGCATAACATGCCTCACATAACCTGAATCAAGGCCTCATTAAGTCCATTTTATCATGAATTATTCCCATATCAAGCAAGAGGTACTCTTTTCTATGGCACAACTCTAAAAGGTCATCAATAAATATAAATGTTATAGTGCAAAAATCTTTACGAAGATCAATAAATCTTGAATATTATAATATTGAATAAGAAATCATTACAATAGTTATGTTATTTTTAGTCATATCAACATAAAATTTATGTAGGAATAAAAAATATTTATCATGAAAAATTATATTTTTGAATACCATTATTTTTATATGAGAAAAATTAATCATCAAGAGTTCCTTTTATATAGAAATATATAATTTATTAGGTATGGATAATATGCATGCATGCATATCATGATGGGTATGTGCAGGATCATGGTGGGCCAAAAAGTTGTGATATGATGGGTATGTGTAGCGTATGTGGCTGACGACTTTTTTTAACACAAAATTGATGAAACGAAAAGGGTTTTTAAAGGAGATTCTAAGCTTTCCACCAAAATAAATTATGCTTTACTTTGGATTTAATAAATTATTATTATTCATTTTCTATTTGAATTACGACTAAAGTCCTGATTGATAGGCTGATTGAAAAATATCTATAGCTTTCAAATGGTATCACATTTTTTGAATCCAAAACATGCATCACATTCTATGCTTCACATACTATAATATTAAAAAAAAATGAATTTCATGAAATTTTGACCAAGTTAAGGTGGTCAAACATACAAGTTTTTATATTTTTTAAAAGTTGTAATAAAAAAATCATAATTAATCATTTACTTAGAAAAAAATTACAAAAAAATATGCATCACATCGGGACATGAGTCCTCTACTTATATCTAAAGTCTTATAAAAAAATATTATCATTTTATTGTGGTTAGGGTGGTTAGACAAACACCTGCTTCTTATTTTTTCCTTGAAGTTTAAGTACTATTGCATTGAAATTTCAATTTTTCACCAAATAGATTTAATTTTTTTGTAAAGAAACCTATTAGTTTAGAAAGTAAATTCAATTTTATACAGATTCTATTCTTACATATTTTTGAAATAATATAGATAACTTATTCAGATTTTTACATCAAGTTGCCTAACTTTGATTTTTTTGATTTTTTTGCCACTTAAGGGTATATTTTTTCCATGATGATCTTGCACATACCCTGATGATACATATCATAGTAGGATATCCCAAGAAGTACAATTTCAAGGAAAATTTTATTCTAATAGTACTTAGAATTCCACCAAAAATAGTTTTGGTTGCACATTAATTTTTTGTGGTGCTAACAAGTATAATGAGAAAATAACACAAAAAATTTCATAATATTATGTATTCATAAGATTACCTTATTTTTTTAGCCTTTCCATTTGAAATAATTTACATTATAGCATTTAGAAAAGTAAAGGTTTAAGTCACACACAAAAGGTCAATTCAAACATTATAAAGGACACATTTGTTATTGTAACTATATGTCTAGTTTTTTATAAATTTAATACATTGTAAGTGAAGATAGGGCACAAATTTTGGAATTGGATTCATCTAAGTATAACAATTTTCTCCCATGTTAATTTTAATTTCTAGAGTGTCAAGAGGAGATTTTGTTTTTGTTTATAATACTATTACCATGTCAAGGATTCTTTAAGTGAAACTATATCTTGTCAAAAGAAGATCTCATACTAATTTCTTAGCATAAATAGGATAAAAAAACTCAAAATGAAATTTTCCTCTAAATCCATTAGTCTCAACCAATGGTAATTTTTTTAGGGTAGTTGTATTAAATAGGTATTGTGCTAGAAGAAAGTTTTAATCATATATATTTTCTTGCGAGTGGTTAAAACTAGGTTTTTCCACTAACTTGAGTTTTAAGAATTCAATTAGTCATTGGACATAGATAGGGGGAGCCATTTTCCCTTTATATGAGACCATCTAAAATTTCATCTTATATGCTCATGAATCTATTGATTTAAAATTTAAATGAAGTCACTTCTCACAATTATTGCAATCATTTTTTATTTATTTTTATTTTTTTAACCACTCACATAAATAATATAGGAATAGGAGATTGGGATCAATGTTCGTGGTTAGCATGATAGGAATTTAATATATTCAATTTATGTAGCCATGAAAATATTTAAGTGATTTTTCATGTTTTTAAATTTTGATGTGGCTACCCCTATAATAAATGTACCCTAGTTAGATGCTCATATGCATTTTAGAAAAAGATTTCAAAGAAGATTGAGAGGGGAAGTCTTATACAAGAAACTTAATAATAAAATAGAAAAGATGATAAAAATAAGAAGATGGAATTTATGAAAGAGAGTGGCTTAAGGAAGGAAGATGACATATAGAGAATATAGACAACAATATAGGAAATATAGACAAGGAGAAGAAAAATATTAATTGAAAATATAAGTGTTGCTAATATGAGGGAGGAGTCTTGTAGCATGTTAATACAAGAGAAATTAAATAATATTATGGAGATGAATAATCATTTTTTTTGTCCACTTCATCCAATTCGGAGAATTAAATATGTATTTCACATGGAAGTTTAGAAAATAAAGCTAGAATGGATGTCAAAAGCATGCGAGTAGAGTTGAGAAATGTTTTATTTTGGACATTCTACATGTTAGAGGAGTAGGCATATGGGACTATGAAGGGGATTTTGTTTTTTTAATATTTATGCCAATTAGGCGAGAAGAGAATAAGTAGGTTGAATAATGTTTGTCAAGATTTTCTAGTAGCCACTTCGGAATAGGACATCCCTTGCAAGGAAAAGCTACAAGTTTCTATGTTTGAGACAAGGGATTTTTTATTCTATTTCATTATTTTATTCATCATATATTTAAAAAATTTAAAAGTATAATATGAAGTCCTTATATAAAATGGGTTGAGTTTTGTGCCCTTGCATATATAAATATATTATATTTACTAGCAGTTGCATGTAGTGACACACAAAAATGAGCCAATACGCATAGGGGTAGTCCAAATTCCTAGGATGTGTACATAGATAGGAGGAATTAGAGAGGGGGGTGCTAAAAAAAATCTCGAAGAGAGCATAGGATACTTACATATCTACACATAGGGAATTATAAGTTGTATTTTAAGTGTTATATGGAAAATTTATCTTGTTTTCTTTCATTTTATTTCCCCTATGTAGATATGTATGTATGTCATAGCAGATTCAAACAACATTCATACATACCAAGACATTCTTGGAATGATAAGTTGTATTGTAAGTGTTAAATGAAACATTGATGCCACCATTGTTTGCAGTGATGGACAATGTATTTCCCCTATGTGTAGATATGTATGTATGTCATAGTAGATGCAAACAACATTCAACATACTGATCCCTATGTTCATTCTATTGGGACATTCTTGGAATGATAAGATGTATCTTAAGTGTTATATGGAATATTATTACTACCATTGATCTCAACGATGTATAATGTATGTTCTTGGTTGGTTGTTTTGCAAGAACATAGACTATAAGCTAATGCAAGTTAGTCTACATCTAAGTAGAAGAAGGTATAAAATAGCCAAGAATAGTAAAGCTTTCGAGAGATCAAGTGACTACAAATAAAAATCTGCATGGCATCATTAATAACCCTTTTATGATACCATTACGCTAAGACAATAGGGCATCTATAAGGTTCTGATACATGTACATTATGTCAAAAGGATAATAGAATTATTTGAAATATTAGAATATTATTAGTTTGGAATAGGACATACAAATGTCAAATAATTATATTTACATAAGTCATGCATAACCATAGCAATAAAGAGATAATAGCATCCACATAATTTTGTTGATTTTAATCAGAAAGTAGAATGATACAAAAATTTTAAATTATACTTTTTTATTCTATTTCTAAATCTACCTTTACTTGTGATCAGAATATATCTTGAGAAATTACTGTTGCATGGAATTGTTTATTTCACCATTGTGACCAATTTTGTAGTCACTATGATTATTCCCAAAGGTCATTTATAACACATTACTTCCTCAAAATCCCCATTATGTGATTTTAAAACTCAATTATTTTAGGATCATAACATAAAGTGTAGCCATTATCAATGCATTCCTTAATGGCCAAATGTTTTAATAGTTCAAACTCCTCAAAGTGAAAAATTAGAGTAGTCGATAGAGCTTGGGTGAAAGACTTGAGGCAAGGCTGACTTCATAGAAGATCTGATGGCATGGAACCATCCACATAACTCATGAAAATAAACTGAGATGAAAGATCACTAACTAAGACATTACTATCTTATGCGAAACAGGATTGTTTGGCTTGAGTATGTTCTGCAAAAATGAAAGGAAAATGTGAATTTTAGTGCGATGAGCATGTGTCATTGGTAGACAATATCTAAATTAGGAAATATAAAGATTTCTCTAATTTATAACAAATAATATGCAATGCACTTGCAATAGTAGGGATCAAATAAATAAGATGTAGGCATACCTTGTGCACACAATGAGATGTAGTAGTAACAAAAAAAAGGAAGGACTGCTCTCCATCCTACCATATTGCATCATGAAGCATCATGGGATCTCACCAAACCCTTGAGCAAGAACATAAATTTTCCACCACTTTGATCAATGGTGAAAGCAATGTTTGGGAACATGAGAATTTTCTTGGGTTGAAATCAATGTTATACATTTTTAAAAGTATATACAGTTGTATCATTTATGGCAAAGAATTTGAGATGTAGTTGTGAAATAAGAGATGGAATAAAGGACATATAGCCTTACCTTGTGTATAAATAGAATGTAGTTATAGCTCGTACACCATGCCAAACATGCTTTTGTAAATTTATTTAGCATTATGGAGATTTGTAATTATAGCTGAGAAAATTTACAATCTAAAATGGTTTGAATCAGATATAGTTACACACAAGGAAAATGTGAAGTTTAGTGCAATGAACATGTTCCATTGGAAGACAATATCTAAATTAAGAAATATAAATAGTTTTATAATTTATAACAAATAATATGTGATGCATCTACAATAGAAGAGATCAAATAAAGAAGATGCAGGTATACCTTGTGCATAGAGCGGGATGCAATATCTCTACAATCACATCTCACATATGAAAATGATAAGGGAGTAAAATTAGAAATGGTGGAAATTCTATATGCATGGAAATAAAGAGGGAAAGGAGAAGCACTATAGTTACCATAAAGAATAGAAATATTTCATCATGATGGCAATGCAAACAATTTTTTGAGGTGATCCTCTTCTTTGATTCAAAGTGCATTGTATTTGTTGGCATGCAATTTAGAGTATCTAGTAAAGGAGAAAGGAAGATCTATGCATATTCCTAAGGAACCCAGTTCAAGTGAAGAAATTGGTGTTAAACCTTGTTTAGATATTGTTACAATTTTAGGTAAGCATGAATATGCTCCAAACTGAAATCTATTCATGCATTTCACTTGAATTGGGTTGTTCCCTTTGAATGTTGATTGTAAGTAACTTGACATACAAACATGTTGACATATAAACTTTTTGGGTGAAAGATTAAAAAATTGAGCATGTTGTCTCAATGTATAACCACTTCTATAAGCAGTAAGGCAATAGGATCAAGAACACACTAAAAGAAGGCTTGTTGTCCACCCCACCATATTGCATCATGGAGCATTGAGGGCTCCCATCAAAGCCACAAGTGAGAAAATAAATTATCTAGCACTATAATCAATGTTGAGATCAATGTTTAATGTTACACTTAATATACATCCTATCAAACATATGAATGTTGTCTGCATCTAATGTCAGAAACATATAAATCTGCACATAGGAAATATAAAATGAAACAAAACAAAATGAGGCCTGCTCTCCACCCTACCATAGTGGGTCATGGAGCCTCATGGGCTCTAACCAAAACCCTGAGCAAGAACATACATCTTCCACCACTTTGATCAATGGTGAAACCAATATTTCTTATTACACTTAATACAACCTATCATTCTAACAACTCCTTTTTGAGGATGAAAGAAATAATAACTAAAAAGGTGTATTTAACTTCAAATACCTACATATCAGTGTAGATTTTGTTTTGCAAGTAGATATATAGGAATTGCATGCCTTGGATGCATTTGAAGGTATCTATTTTTTATAAAGGTTAAAATGGGTTTTATAGGGACCTGAAACCACAAAGTTTACAAAAATAAGGAAAGGAAACAAAATTCCAACAGAAAACACCAGCTTCCAAAAAGGAAAAGGATGGAGCAAACAATAGCCAACTATAACAAACCAAAAAGGTCAAGCAAAAAAGGCCAGCATAGCAAACAACAAAAAACTGGCCACAACTAACCCAGAGTCTTGAGGATAGACTTCGTCTCTGCCTCCAAATTCTGCATGTCATGGACTCCCTTTTTAAAATTATGCCAGCATCCTTTTCCTGGCTTTCATCATTGGTCTCCTCCAAGTCCACCACGAGAGACCCCTATTGGGCTCTGTCTAACTTCTTGGTCATAGCATTAATTATAATGGTGTTGTGTCTGGCCATTCGGTTGTTTTTCTCTTCAACAATTTTGATGGTGTTCCTAATATTCTCAACCTCAATTTCAATCTTTTTGTTATTGTCAGCGTGTTATCTGTTGCTTGGATATATATAGACAAAAAGACAATGTGTGGAAATGTATATATGTGGAATTGCATGCAAATAATAGGTACCAGATGGTCAATAAAATGGATATACAACATCACAATAAACAAGGACATGAGGGCCAAGTATTTAACTTTGAAATTATTAAGACTGATGGGACATAAATATGAATCACTTGTTTTGTGTTTTTTGCATGGGGTGATGGTTGCTAAAGCAATACAAAAGTCTTGGTGATCCCACCATTGATTAGAGTGATGGAAAATAGATTTTAACAATGTGCAAATATGTATGTATGTCAAAACAGATGCAAATAACATCGATACATAATGATCCCTATGCTTATTCCGTTGGGAAATTATTGGAATGATAAGCTATATTTTAAGTTTTATATGGAACATTGATGCAACCATTGATCACAATTATGGAAAATGTATGTTCTTAGTTGGTTTTTTTGCAAGAACATAGAGTGTTTTCGAAATTCCCTACAAAGGATTTTTCATTGCACTTAATTTAGGTCTTATCATTCTAAGTTATGAAAGCCAGTGTAATTAAATGGTAGTTGGCATCATCATTGATTGTTGTATGGTTTTTGTGTGGTGAGGATGGTTGCAAAGAAATAAAATAGTTCATGTTCTTCTCGATAAGGCATTATTGGCCATTTTTTTCATTCCCTATGGTAACAATTTGCACTATTTTCCATAAGGCATTGGTGATTGTTGACCTATGGTGTTAGAAATACTATTTCATTTGTGGTTTCCATATACTAGCAATGGTTGGAAAGGAATTAAACATGCCCTATGTTTATAATATTTGAAGGATAGTTGTTATTTGTCTAGGCCTCAATAAGGATTTCTTAGAATGGCAGGCTATATATTAAGTGTGAGATGAAACATTGGTCTCACCATTGATTATAATCATAGACTTACATTGACCACTACTGTAATCAATCATGATATCAATTATTTTTTATAATTAAATGCTAGTTGGCATCAATATTAATTGTTGTATAGTTTCCATGTAGCTGCAATGGTTGTAATATATCTATCAACATATATTTTATTTTGTAAGTATGTATATATGTGTTGTAATCGGTGCATACATAATAGGTAGTACTATAGATTAATGTTGGCTACATCTAGTTTCACACATGTTGTGGATGTTGTTACTCCTTTTTTGTTTACAAAAATGACTTGAAAATCCTAAGCCTATGATAATTACTTCACACAAGAATAGGCACCACATGTTTTAGTTAACAAAAGCAATTTGAATAAATGCATAATGCTACTCTTGAACAGGAAAACTACAACTATCAATTGAGAATTATATACCCATTCTATTGTTAGATGCTACGACAATTTTCAATGAATGGACACAGGGAAAAGCCATGCCAAGTAGCAAAATTTCTATGGAGAAGTTTAAGTATAGACGTACAAAAAAACTAACAAATATCTTATGAAAAGAATAAACATAGGAAGGAGTATATATGAATGTTCTGTGCATCTGATTACACATACATACATATCTGCACATAGGGATGAATGTTGTTTGTGTCCTGCAACAAATGGGAAAAAAATTATCATAGCCAAAACTTTTGTATTGCTTTTGCAACCATCACCCCATGCAAAAAACAAAAAATAACCTCCAACCACCTTTCACTCACAACTCTGATAGAAGGTAAAGCCACTGAATGACACCTAATAATGCCTTATCAAAAATTGCGTAGACATTTGTTATGTTTTATAAGGTTTTAAATGGCAGGTGTTATTACAACCATCGCCACTACATGGAAACCATACGACAATTAATGTTGATGCCAATAAATGCTAAATTTTTTTGGCCTTCTTTGTCCACACACCAAAAAATCTACCACCTTTTTTCTGACTGGTAGCTAGAGACCAGAAGGGTTAAAAACTGGAAAGGCTAGCCTTCTCTATCAACATGCCAAATAATTTTAATTAAAAAATATAAAAACATCCTCCACCTTTTTCCCGACCGGGAGTTCGATGCTAGAAGGGTTAAAAAATTAATTTATGATTTCCGTATAGTGGGGATGGTTGGAAAGCAATAAAACATTCCACATATATGCTTACAAAGGAAAATCTATATAGATATATATGTAGACAACACACATATATATGCATAGGTGGACTTGTCAATAGAGAAATCACCATGGGAGTAAAGGAAATAAAAATCACTTGGCACAGGCTGGTATGGCAATATCAGTTGTTTGCATATGATTTCACATATATACACATCTACAAATAGGGATGAATGTTGTTCATGTCTAACTTCACAAACATACATATCTCCACATAGGGAAAGTAAAATGGAACACAACAAAAGAAGGTTTTCTATCCACCCTACCATATTGGGTCATGGAGCCTCATAGGCTCTAACCAAACCCTTGAGTAAGAACATGCTTTGTCCACCACTATGATGAATGGTGAGATGAATGTTTCTCATTAGTCTTAATATAAACCCTATTATTGTAACAATTTCTTTTTGAAGATGAAGCAAATAACAACTATCTTCCGAAAACAAAAAACATGGGGAGGAGTATATATTAATGTTGTCTACATATAATTTCACATGCATACATATTTGCTCATAGGAAAAGGAAAATGAAACACAAAAAAAGAAACACATACTTTTTTGTGTCTATATATTTCCAAGCAACAAATTCCTATATATGCATCCAACACATGATGCATTACATAAATATGTAGTTGGAAAACAAAATATACACTGATATATATGTATTTGAAAGTAGATGCGCATATATACACATTGCTGATTATTGTTCAATAGCTTAAAAATGAGGAAGATGAAAATCCTTAGCAAAGTTCACACATATAGTCTATCAGATAAATATTATTTCATTTATTATTTCCATATAGTGGCGATGGTTGCTAAATGATAAAATCATCCACATATATTCCTAGAAAGAAAAATCTTCATAGATATATATGGATCTAGAGTTATATGTAGACAACACACATATATATCCATAGGCGGACTTGTCAATAGAGAAATCAATACGAGAGCAAAGGAAATAAACATCACTTAGCATAGGCTAGCATGGAAACATTGTTTCATATATTTGTTCCATATAGTGCCGACGACCACAATAATATTTAGCATTCTAATCTTTTTGATAAAGGAAAAAACAGGTTTTATAGGGACCTGAAACCACAAAGTTTACAACATAAGATAGGAAAGGAGAAAAAAGTCCTCTGAATTAAATAGGCTGCAAAAAAATAAAAACCCTGAAAAAACAACTGCCAACCAAAAAAATCCAGAAAGGACCACCAAAGAGCCAACCGAGGCACATACCAAATAACCAACAGCAACTAATCCAGAGTCTTCAAAACTTTCTCAGTCTCGGCCTCCAGATCCTACATATCCTCGACTCCCTTCTTGAAAGTTTGAATCATCCGAGGCATGGGGGGTGCCTTCCTTTTCATATTAGCCCTGGTTCTCTTTGAAATCCCTATGTCCTCTTCTTGGTTTTTATCTTTAACCTCTTCCAAATCAGCAACCAAGGACCCTTGTTGAGCTTTATCCAGTTTTTCAGTCATTGCATTGATAATGATAGCATTATGTCTTGCCATTCTATTATTTTGTCCAGTAATTATCTTCACAACATTTTTTATTTTTTCAAAGTCAATTTCTATCCTTTTGTTCTTACCTGCATTATCCTAGATCTCCTTACTAGTAGTGTTCTCATTACACTCTTCATCCTTCTTGCATAACACAGAAACCTTAGCTTCCACTTCTTCCAATTTACTCTGGAGGGCCCAGTTTTTTATTTTTAGGTCATTAATTTCATGAAAGAACCATTTTGACATTTTGAAGTGATCCATGACATTATTCCTAGCTATGCCCAGAAAATCAGCAGTAGGTTCCCTATCAAGATTGAGGCAATTTTTAGCAGGGTCAGAGTCTCCAAGGGACCCAGTTCTATCATCTCTATTTGTCAACAGAACATAAGAGGAAGAATTGTTATTTGCATCGGGTCCCTAAGAATCAAGAGAATCTTCAGAGTAAGAAACAAGGTTTTTAACACGGAAATTGTTTTTGGCGCCTTTGGCTTTGGGGGTAGAACTTTCAAGCTCAGAAGTAGGGCAGAATTTAAGAGGTTGGGGATTACGGACTTGGATTTTCTTGCCAGTCTGGACAAAGGGAGGGTCTAGGACCGTCCTTATCAGACTCAAATTAGGTTTATTCCCTGAACAACTAGGTTTAGTATCATCATCCTCAAAATCCAAAGAGGCATCCAGGTTAGCAAGGGCTGACATTTTTTGGAAATGTTCAAAAATTAATCTTATCAGACTAGTATGTAATATAGGAGATCTTTTAGGGTTTTTCTTATGGTCTTCCTGACTATTTCTTAAGGAACAAAGTAAGTAGTAGGGGAGAGAAACCCTTACCTTATAGTGAAAATGATTGAGAAAGGAAAAATGATAGTCGTAGACCCTAGTGAACCATCCATCCAGGGTGATATAATCTATAATGATGCAAAGAATTTTTCTCCAGAGAGCTTTAATGGAGTTGGCCTTGAAGTAACTATTGGAAACTTTCACAAGTTTCAAAATTTCCTTGTCTTTCTTCGAAAATATAACCACCGCTTGATAAGAGAATTTCCTGTTCTGGAAAAATTTATGTCCTTCAGTGGGCATACCAGTCACTTCAGCGATGAGATTTTCATAAAGCTTAACTTTCTTGCCAAAAAGGGTTATTTCACCATTGTTCCAATTCTTCTCAAAAAGCTCTGTAGCTTCCTAATTAGACCCATGGAGTTTCTCCAGAAAAGGGAGTAAACCCCCACTTTTAACTTTTTTCCACACTTTAGTGTTTCTTGTGTGCATCTCAAAGCTTTCCAGCTCAACTCTTTTTCTTTCTC
>VDFB02356808.1:0-19214 GCA_007258455.2 Sequoia sempervirens
AGAATAACAAAAAATGAAACGCTCAAAGTAATCACAATGCATCTCTAGTCACTTAAATCTATATTACATGATAAATCCACATTCCGTTTAATGCATTCACTTTGAAACACAATCAAGAAAACAGCTAAATACCACTTTCCAAATTTAAAAAAACAACTTTGGAAACATCAACTTCCAGAATTAAATACCAATATGCACAAAGTGATCATATTACCCTAACTAGATGACTATGAACTACATGTTACCTATGCAATCTAAAATCTAAAGATCCATACCATCCTTATGCACCTATGCACAAATACATACTGTCTAACATATATACCTAATTACATGTACACATATATACATGCAAACCTGTATGCATGGATGCATACAAAGACTATGTTTCATGGGATTATTAAAGAGTTCACTTGCTTTCTATATGGTTCCATACTTTGCATGTGTGCCTATGAGGACAATAATCACAATATTTGACAATATTCCACTATCCTTTATGACAGCTCATTGGTTCCAAAGCTCTCTTTATAGCACAGTTGTGCATTGCCTCCAAGACTCAGATGAATCCTTGGTATTTCAAGGAAAGATTCAATTGATAACACTAAAAATGATCTAAACTATGATTTTATAATCAAAGTATCCAAATGCATTGCAGCAATGCAAAACCCAACTTCCATTTAACATGTACAATGAAAGTAAACAGAACGAAAAATGCATTTGCTTCAAAGTTTGTAAAGCAATTTCAACAGATTGTCTAGCCATTGTCCAAAATATGGTTTTCTATCAGCATAGTCCTTGAACCTTCTTTAGGTCTGACTGCTACTTTGTTAATTCACTTTGATTGAAAGGTCAAAATGTGAAATGTTGCCAAGGATAATTATACTTATTTATCTCTTTTAATTGTTATATATTCAAAGACTAATTAGCAATCCAAACAGCCTCCCCTTTAGTCAGATGCAATTCAATGCATTAATTTTGTATCAATGAATTATGTACTTTCAGCCACTAGTTTTAATCAAAGTATGCATATGGATTCAAAATCAAACTCTCAAAATAAATGCATATATAAATGTGTCTTTTTCTTTATTTCATAATGTATCTATGTATCCATAGATGCAATCATGCATATATCGATTTATGCATATATCTTGTCATCTCTTCATGCATCTGTCTATATATGTATGGTTGTATCTATGGGTACATGTATACCTCGATTTATGTATATATGCACCTATGAATTGCATACACACATCCATGTATATATGCATCTATCGATATCTTGCATGGATACATGTATATATGCATCTATGGACTCATGCACCCATGTATATATGACAGCTCATTGGTTCCAAAGCTCTCTTTATAGGACAGCTATGCATTGCCTCCAAGACTCAGATGAATCCTTGGTATTTCAAGGAAAGATTCAAATGGATAACACTTAAAATGATCTAAACTATGATTTTATAATCAAAGTATACAAATACATTGCAGCAATGCAAAACCCGACTTCCATTTAAGATGTACAATGAAAGTAAACAGAAGCAAAAATGCATTTGCTTCAAAGTTTCTAAAGCAATTTCAACAGATTGTCTAGCCATTGTCCAAAATATGGTTTTCTATCGGCATAGTCCTTGAACTTTCTTTAGGTCTGACTGCTACTTTGTTAATTGACTTTGATTGAAAGGTCAAAATGTGAAATGTCGCCAAGGATACTTATACTTACTTATCTCTTTTAATTGTTATATATTCAAAGACTGATTAGCAATCCAAACAGTCTCCCCTTTAGTCAGATGCCATTCAATGCATTAATTTTGTATGAATGAATTATGTACCTTCAGCCACTAGTTTTAATCAAAGTATGCATATGGATTCAGAATCAAACTCCCAAAATGAATGCATATATAAATGTGTCTTTTTCTCCATTTCATTATGTATCTATGTATCCATAGATGCAGCCATGCATATATCGATTTATGCATATCTTGCCATCTCTGCATGCATCTGTCTATATATGTATGACTGTATCTATGGGTGCATGTATACATTGATTTATGCATATATGCACCTATGAATTGCATTTGCTTCAATTATTTTGACCTCTCCATGTGTTCGCATTTTTCTGGTATTTCAATGCATTTAATTTGCACTCATGGATTACGTATCTCTACTCGCCAGTTTTATAAACTATGCCTTTGCTTAAATTTATTTAATCAATCTATGCGATCGCATTTCACTGATTTTCAATAACAACAATGATTTATAAAGCTATTCTGATAAATAGAAACAACTAAATGCTAATTTTCCAATATTAATTTATCAGAATAGTGCTAGTTTTCCAATATAACAAAATTAAAAGTTATATGTTGACATACATTTATGCATATTGTCCATACATGCATATATGCATATATGCCTTCATCCATATTTGCATGTGTATATGAATACATCCTTCCATGTAACATATGCATTTGTATCTATATGCAAATATGCATGCATCCATGTATACATGTGTTCATATCCCCATCTGTCCATGTAGTTCTGTTTTCTGTGTATACATGTGTCTGTTGATGCATCCATGCATATATCTGTGAATAGCTCTACGTATTTCTCTCTCCATGTATTTAATGTTCTCCACTGCATCAGCATTTGCATGTTTTCAGTTTTATGATCTTCCATATTTTTTTTTTCATAGTATATGCATAAGAACTTCCACTTTGTCTTCTGTTTTGACTCTTCTATCCATAAATATCATTATATTTTTATATCCATTCTTCTATTGTCGCATTTCGAGGAAGCTCAAGGATCTTAGTACCTTGTTCAGTACGAAGGAGAGTGAGAAATGCAACATGGGTCTTTTTTTTGTGTTTATATTGACGGACTCGGCCCTATGATGATTTTTAAAAGCATAACCAATACCAAACTAGACATTCTTCCACCCTTTGTTGGAAGAAATAATCACTTCATACCCTATTGATTCCATTCATTTCCATTTCCACCCTTGCACGTCCTTTCTTCTCAAATGAAATACATTTCAAAATCCATTTATTTGCTTGTGTTGCATCATACCAATGTGTTGCATTCCTTTTTTCATTAAATCCAGCTCTCTCATTGAAATTTTCATTTCTTGCATTTAATTGTAAGCATATAACTTAAAAATGATAAATTCATACCATTTACATTCCATTCATTCTCATATCCACCATCCCATATCCTTGCCTCCCATATCAAATACTTTTCATAACTTATTCATACACCTTATTTGCATCTCACCATTCTCTCAATTCACTCTCTTTGTTCCACTCGCATAACTCATTCTTCTTTTTAACCCTCACATATCTTTATCTATCTACACCTCAAATATACCTCCATCCATCACAACAAAATTCACACCATACCAAACAAAGAAAAAGATGAAGAAAATATCAAGGTTATGCAAATAAACACTGAGGGCTTCGAAAATAACACTCATAACATAGAGTTGTATTCAAGAGTTATTTTCAAAATGTCTTTTCTAAACCTTGTTTATTACAGATCCCTAAAAGCGCGTATAACAGTTTCTTCAAGCCTATAATGTGTAATCAGATTTAACAAATATTTACATGTTTCCATGCATTCAAATGCATCATTAGGTATCCTTTATACACTTGTTCAAAAAACAATATTGTATATGTTTCAAATGCAAATTGTTCCTGACATTTCTCGCTTTATGCACACATGCATTTATAGATTGTTCTTTGTGTACCAAATTACATGGACACATCTATACATCCATGCATGCATAAATGTTTACATGGATCCATATATTTATGCATTCCTTCGATATATGCATTGCTGATATATAGTTTGTTTTCCTTGTTTTTCTTTCGCTTACTACTACAAATGCTACTTGAGCCTCAATGTGCTTTGACAAATTTGTATTTCTACTTGATTTTAGTGTTTTCCATTCAAATTTCTCGTTCACATGTCATGTATGCTTTTCACTCTTCTTTGCATTGTGTGCACATGGATACATGTATACATGCATGCATGTATACATAGATGCCTCAAGCATTGTTACAAATGTTTAAGATTATTTGCATTTAATACTTGAAACAAAATAATAATACATTTTTGCTTCCTGAATAAGATCATAAAGGAAATTTGTTACTGCAAATGTAAACATACACCCATGTAAAAGTACAAGTATTCATTGGTGTTTCTCTTTTGACTCTTGTATCCTTAAATATCATTATATTTTTATATCTATTCTTCTCTTGTCACATTTCGAGGAAGCTCAAGGATCTTGGCACTTTGTTTAGTCCGAAGGAGAGTGAGAAATGGGACATCAGTCTTTCTTTTGTATTTGTATTGAGACACTCAGCCCTATGATGATTTTAAAAAGCATAACCAATAACAAAATAGACATTCTTCCACCCTTTCTTGGAACAAAAGTTCACTTCATACCCTATCGAATCCACTCATTTCCATTTCCACCCGTGCACATCGTTTCTTCTCAAATAAAATACATTTCAAAATCCATTTATATGCTTGCCTTGCATCACACCAATGTCTTGCATTCCTTTTTTCTTTCAATCCAACTCACTCATTCAAATTTTTATATCTTGCATTTAATTTTAAGCGTAAAACTCGAAAATGATAAATTCATACCATTTACATTCCATTCATTCTCACATCCAGTTTCACATATCCTTGCTTCCCATATCTAATACTTTCCATAAGGCATTCATATACCTTACTTGCATCTCATCATTCTCTCAATTCCTTCTCTTTGTTGCACTTACATCGCTCATTCTTCTTTACCACCCTTACATATCTTTATCTATCTATAGCTCAAATATACCTTCATCCATCAGAACAAAATTCACACCATACCAAAGGAAAAAATGAAGAAAATATCAAGGTTATGCAATTAAACACTGAGGGCTTTGAAAATAACTATCACAACATAGAGTTGTATTCAAGACTTCCTTTCAAAACGTTTTTTCTAAATCCTGTTTATTGCAGATAACTAAGAGCACATATCACAGTTTCTTGGAGGCTAAAATGTATAATCAGATTTCATAAATATTTACATGTATCCATGCATTCAAATGCATCGTTGGATATCCTTAATACACTTGGTCAAAAAACAATAATGTATTATTCTTTTGTTTCGATCATAAATGTTTTTTGTATATCTTTCAAATGCAAATTGTTTCTAACATTTTCTAACTTTGTACACAGGCATATATAGATTCTTGTTTACTTACCAACTTACATGGACACATGTACACATCGATGGATGCATAAATGTTTACCTTCATCCATACATTTACGCATTCCTTCGATATATGCATTGCTAATAAATAGTTAATTTTCCCTATTTTCTTTCATTTAATACTGCAAATGCAAATTGAGTCTCATTGTTAACATACAGTTGTATTCAAGAGTTCTTTTCAAAATGTCTTTTCTAAATCTTGTTTCTTACAGATTCCTAAAAGCACATATGACAATTCCCCAAAGGCTATAATGTATATTCAGATTTCACAAATATTTACATGTATCCATGCATTCAAATGCATTATTAGATATACTTTATACACTTGTTCCACAAACACTAATGTATTGCTGCTTTGTTTCAATCAGTAATGTTTTTTTAGTTCTGTTTAAGATGCAAATTGTTTCTAACATTTCTAACTTTATGGACGCAGGCATATATAGATTCTTCTTAACATACCAAATTACATGGACACATGTACACATCCATGCATGCATATATGTTTACATGGATCCATATTTTAATGCTTTCCTTTCATATATGCATTCATACTAACTAGTTTATTTCTCTTGTTTTCTTTCATTTAATACTGCAAATGCAACTTCAGTCTCATCATGCTTTCAGGCTTGCTCAGGTGCCAAGGATGCTTTTCACTCTTCTATGCATTATGTGCACGTCGATACATGTATACATGCATCCATGTATACTTAAATGCTTCAAGCATTGTTACAAATGTTTCTCTCTCAATAATTTGGATGCAAAGTGCTACAAACATGTAAATTATTTTACTGTACCTACATTTTATCTTACCTAATAAGATTATTTATATCTTTTCAAATTATTTTTTGTTTAAAATATATACACAAAAAAATATTCATTCGTATTACATTAACAACATTCAAATCTAATTTATAATAAAATCAATACCTTTGTACTGTTTCATCTAAGAATTTATCGTAATATTTATTTCACTTATTACATTTTAATAAGTTAAATTATTACATTTTATTTTATATATACACAAATTTAATCTTAGGTAGTAAGGTTCTTTATTATATCTTTGCAAATTACTTATTGTTTATTATATAAACACAAATTTTTAATCATATTACATAAACAAGATTAAAATCTTATTTATAATAAAATCAATAGCTTTCTAGTGATTCATCTAACAATTTATTGTAATATAATTACATTGTTCTATACACAAAAATATCTTATCGTATTACATAGACAAGATTTAAATCTTATTTATAATAAAATCAATAGCTTTATATAATAGTAACCTTCATACTACATTAAAAAAAAGATTGATTAATCTTACAAAAGTTTATACTCAAATGAGCTACCCCTATCAATCTTCCACCTAACACTACTATTTCTATTAGCACTTGCATATTGTGATATGATAAACTAAAATAACTCAGTTGTATTAATTAACATAGCATGTGTTTTACAACAGTACACTAAACATAATTTTATTTACAAATAGACATAGAAGCAAAAAAAGAGATATGGTAAACTTTGTTTCACCATGCATATAAATATGGGTCATGTAAAGAATGCATTTTCCTTTTTTGCCCGCACACATGTTTTTTGTAAATAGTTGCAAATGATATTTGATGCTTTAGAAATATCCCTACATCAAAACTTTGTTCCATTTAAAATGACTAATGAATTTTTCGATCAAAAGGTTTAAAAAAAAAAAAATTAAAAACATTGCACTGGTCATAAATAGTTTATTTCTCCTGTTTTCTTTCATTTAATACTGCAAATGCGAGCTGAGTCTCCTCCTGCTTTAAGACTCGTTCACATGCCGACGATGCTTCTCACTCTTCTATGCATTATGTGCACGTGGATACATATATGCATATATATCTCAAGCATTATTACAAATGTTTCCAATTGTTTGCATTCAATAATTAATACAAATTAATAATGCATTCTTGCTTCCTAATTAAGATCATAAAGAATCTTCCTTCTCACAAATGTATACATACACACATAAAAAAACAAGTATTCATTGGTATATCTATAAAAAGGTCCACGAATACATGGTACCCATAAATACAATTTTGCATGCATCCATCCACACATGTTACCTCTTCACATGTCTCTATGGACCACGTTGCCCATGCACCCTAAAAATTCCATGCATTAGTGCGCTATTAAAAATTACTTCAAACTTTTCTAGCTATTTTTAATACATTTATATTCCTATCTGCTATCTAAATACTTTTTCTAACTCATAGCTACATGCCTTTTACCTCTCGGCAGGAACTCGACGCTTGCGTCACTTGTTTTAAACGTAGTTCCCTTAATATCCTTACAAGAAAAGAGAAGCTACTTTTTCTTGGGGAGAGAGAAACTACTTTTTCTTGGGGAGAGTATTAATTTTAAATGAAAATAAATTAGATCTTTAGTAATTCCATATTTTTAAAAGGGGAGGCATTTTTTGATTTCATTTGGGTTCTTTTCTTAAAAGTAAATAAATGTGATATATATCAATGAATATATGTTTATTCATTTAATGATTATTTTTAATAAAGATGAATATTTAATAAATAAATATTTATATAAGAATTAAATAAATGAATTATAAATTAATAAAAATAATAATAAATAGTGATATTATTATGGAGGGTAATATTAATTTTAACAATAATAATATTATTGATGCTCATAATATGATTATACTTCTAATCACATTAACAATATTAAGGTCACTATAGTAATGCTATTTGTGGACATTGATAATATAAGAATATTATAACAAAATATTATCCTCGATATAATTTAAAGTTCAAAAATAATAATATTAATAATAATATTATCACAAAGTAGTTCTACTAATCGCAGTGTATTGTGATTTTTGTTGGATATCCAAAAGCGATAGTGTGATGTTATCACGTTAATGGGTATATAGAGAAGATTTATTTAATTCTTTAGATACTTCTAATATTGATAACCAGGGGCAATGTAGAGATCTACAATAATAATAACCTGTAATGTAAATGCATATGCGTATTGAGAACCATATAGGAATACTATCATTGTTATTAATATTAGTACTAATCCTCATGTCCTTAATGTTAGTATTAAAACAATGTTGGTATTGGAATCAAAGTTAAGTGTGGACAATAATATAAAAAGATTGTAATTGCATGAATAATTATTATTCCGACAACATCATTAAAAGAATATATTTTTAAAGTTAGCATAGATAATTTCAAACAATAATATTTTGGTGGTCATATGTGGCGTTGTTGATTGGAGGTAATTCTAGATGTGAAATGTTAGGCACAACCTTAAAGTTATTAAGGAAACAATAACATTAATTTAAATTTTTATACAGTAAAAGTTAGTATCCTTGGACTCAACATTAATAATGTATTTAACGTCGTGGTTGACAAATTTAACCCTAATACTAATGTTATGAAGAGATGAAAATAAAAACCAATATAAACATTACTACCTACCTCGAGGAAATATTTCAATTATAGAAGTTGGATTTTGACTTGTGTAATAGTAAAAAAATTGTGGGGTCAATTGAACAACAACTTTACTAGCAAAGATTATAGTCAATTAGCTAGAAATTTCATTGTGGGGTCAATTGAACAACAACTTTATTAGCAAAGAGTATAGTCAATTAGCTAGAAATTTCATTTGGGAAGTAATTAATATCAAGTGGTCGTTAAGGGTTAGAATTGTAGCTAAATAATAATTTCATTCTTGGGCTATTAAACAATAATGACTGTTAAGTCATGGGTTAAGACATAAAAATAACTTACACTCTAATATGATTCAACACTTCTCAAAGAGTATGGTTAATCAATCAAGACAACATCTTGTTACTGATTGGGCCATCATGTGTATATGTATACAATGGAGTTGTTTGGTGCAAACGATGCACTCGTAATTGATTAATGATTAATATATTGATCTTTTGAAGTGGCAAAAAAAATAGTCAAATTTTTTTGATGAAAAATTATGGGCATGACAGGAAGCATGACATAGATAATAGATGGTTATTGTAACACCCCTCCGTTTTGGCTCTTTGATCGGCATTGTTCTTCCCTGTTATGATTGTGTTTGATTATGCTTTGACTTTGGAACTAGGTTGCTTTTGATTGCAATTGTTATACAATGTGGATGTTATATTTCGATGTGATGTTATCCTGATGTTACCCTTATGGCATGTTTTGGATTAACTTAGAAGATATCTTGATTTAACGATGTTTTATGTTGTTGATCATGTTATTGATGTTAGATGCGTCAGTTAGTGAGATTGTATTGGTGAAGGGGACGGGATTGTATCACTCGCTTGTGAGTGCCCTACGATTCTGAGATTTCCTCTTCACGGTGTGTTTGATCATATTATGTATATATGCACGTTCGACATGCTCTTTGTTGCAGGTTGGCAGGTATATGACATCGACTCCACCTGGTTTCCAGGTTTGAGCGTGTCCATTGACCAACGGAAATTAATTGGGAGATAGTAGCTAGGTTTTCTGTGTCAAGTCGTTACCCTAGTCACCGTGTGTCGTCGGGTTGTAGTCGGGTTTGGTTGTTTCATGTTGCTCAGATCACCTTGGTCTTTAATTGAATTCAAGTTATAATGGCTTGTGTTGTTAATCTGTGGCTTAAATGTAATTGGTTGTAATGCTAGGAATGTTATTTACTTTATTAATTAATTTAATTTAATTAATAAAATAATCTAATCTTGGATTAGATTTATTTTATTGATTAATTAAATTAATTGTGTGAATTGATTAAGTTATTTCTTTCGAATTAAAAGTGTTGAAAGTTTTAAATTCTTTTATTGAAAAGAACAATTAAAATTAAAAGGTATTACATTCTATTTAGAAAATTGAAAATTGTTTAAGTTATTTAAAATTCCAAATATTGTCAATACAATGACTTTGGGGTAGAAAATATATTTTTGGAAATAGTTGACTTTTTTTGGTAAAAAGATATTTGTTTTTGAATTTGGAAAATGGAAATTGAATTTGAATTCCAATTTGTGTATAATTTGGGGAAAACTCTACTTTTAGCATATATTTTCATTTTAGAGTGTGTGGTTTTTTTTGGGGAAACTTGGATGGAGAATTTGTTGGTGGCTTTACTTGGATTGTGAAGGAGGTGGAGACTTTGGCTTGGGATGGATTCAATGGAGGAATTGGAAAACTCCATGTTTGAAGGTTTCAAGTTTTGGAGGAAGAAAACAGGGTCCTCTTATCCTTGCTTGTCCATTTTGAAAATAGATTAGATTCTCTTCATGCTATTTAGAAATCTTGAAATGTTATTTGAATCCAATGAAACCCATGGGTTATTTATTTGAAAACTTGCATTTTGTGTTGAGATTTTGAAAAGAAAACCAAAAGAGTCTTGTTGTCAAAACAGAAATCTAAACCCTATGCTTGTGATGAAAAATCCATTGTTTTGTTACAAAATTTTGTTGGGAATTTGCTCTATAAAACCCACAAATTCATTTTAAAAATATTAGGGTTTCCATTTGTTAAATTTCTGGAAAATACCCTGGTTTATTCTTTTGTGAAATTCTTAATGGATATTTTTGTGGGGAATTTGTTGGATTTTATAAATGCAAATAAAAATAAATTTTATTTATTTTAGGGAGGTGAGGCCAACCCCCACACAGCCACTGTATTTGCCCGAACAAAGTTGGATTGTAATGGGAACACCGCGACCCGCGCCGCCCGTGGCGTGTGAACACCAGGCCGCGCGCTGGAAGCGGAGGCGGTACATTAATAAACCACCACAACCCGCTGCCATGACTGTAGGGAGGCCGGTGTTATTGTGTCTTTACTAAAGCCATCGCCGCGTGGGAAGCGGCGCGCGTGCCGAGCTTCGACCCTTGTGTTTTAATAATTTGAAATTACTTTAATTTTAATTTAATATTATGAATATTATTTTATATTAATTTTATATAATATATATAATATTTAATATTATATTATATAAAATATATAATATATTTAATATATATTAAATTAAATGAATTATTGGTATAATTTAAAATATATATATTTTTAATTCGGTTATTGTTATTAAAATAAAAATAAAAATTATATATATATATATATATATATATAAAATTATTGGGGTTTTTAGATTTAAAATAGTTGATTTAAATAAGATAAAGTTAATACATATGAAAATAAGAATAATATTTATTCGTCCTATTTAAATGATAGGGTAAATTCAAAATTGGAAAATATGTATAAAAAAGGGTTAGATTATTTTCATAGATGGAAAATATAGAAATGCTTTCTTATTAAGATTTGATTTTGTTATCTGGTATAATTATTTGAAAAACCTTGGGGTTTAAATTGACATTTTAGTGGCACATATTTAAATGTTAAATTAATTATCTATTATAAGGGGTTAAGATGTGGATTTCATTGTTATAGTCGAAACGTAAATGACGTGTGATCAAATGTTTTACTTAAAATCTTGACTTGATCAATTTATTTAGTCTATGATGAAATATGGATTAAATGATTTAATTTAAATGTTATTTATTAAAATATCTTGATGTTGAACATAATAGTGAAACTTAGAGATAATGGATGATTTAGTTCAATCAGATGGCTTTAATCATTAAATTTTGATTATGGAACATAACTGAAGAACTTAGGGTCAACAAAGGATTTATTTTAATCAGAGGACTTTATTAGTCAAAAGTTTGATTTATTTATAATTTGATTTTGATTATTATGGATAACTGAGGCAAATGAAATTAAATAGACAAATTTAAAATATAGATCATCTTAGGATGAAATTGTTACATAATTGAAGCAAAAGTAGATTCTATATTCAGAAGAATTATTTAGAACATTGAATTTTTTAATAGTCAAATGATGTATTGGAAAAAAAGGAGATTTTAAATAATCAAATGATTATACTTCAAAGGTTGATTTTATTAAGAAATGTGATTGAGAAACGAAATATAATTATTGGTTTAAACTCCTTAAGTGGTCAACATGCTTAACTCACTATTAGGTATATTCATTTTTGAATATAATTGAATTCAAGTAGAGATAAGATTTTGTTGATTTATTTAATGCTAAGTTGAAATCAAGACTGAATTATTTAATCTAAATGTTTATTTTTCAAGATGTTTAATTATAGAATATGATTGCAGAACTGAGAGTAAAGGATGAACTTATTAATTAACCTAAATGATTTATTAATCAAGTGATTTATCTATAGTTTGTGATCATGAAACTTAGAGAGAATGGTTGATTTAAATTTTAACCAGATAGCTGCATTATTAAAGTGTTTTGATTATGAATATGGTTATGAAATTTAGAGTAAATGATTTGTTCTTTAAATATTTCAATGTCGTGAAAAGAAATGGGATCAATTGATTGGATAAATGCAAGTCATGAAATCTGTGTTTGACTGGATTTAGGAAATCCGAACATTAGCTCACTTATTTGTCTGAAATGTTTTCAGTGTTTAATTGTTCGCCTTCGATGTTGTGGAATGAGAGTGAATGTTTTGAGAGTCTTCCAGATATGGGTTCATTTATTGGTATGGGTGGTTATACGTGAGTCAGCCTTTGTTATGTACTTTGGTTTCCGTGATATGAGAAAAGTTTGTTTGTCAAAATTACATCTTTAGTCATTTAAAGAACGTGTGATTATATGATTGTTGACTTTAAGTCATTTCTTGTTGATCATGTAAGTCTTCCAGTTGTGTTTATTGAGATGATGATTGTTGCCCTTGTGATTGGTTATTGTCTTTCTTGGGTAGAGCATGAGACTTGTATTAGTGGAAACCTGGTTCTTCGTACAGGTTGTGTGACCTTGTGATTAAAGGTTGAGTCTTGTTATTAGTTCGTTATGTGGGTTATCATTATGTTAGTCAACCTTGTGTTAGCCTTGGGTAGTGCACGCTTTGGTTTCAATTTTGTACATCTATAGTGATGTGTTACCTGTTGAGGTGTTTGGTTATTTGTGATCAATGTTATTGCATTGTCTACCCTTGGCATGTGGTTGAGTTATGTGTTGTCGATAGGGGAGTGGCTTTCAATGAGCGCTGGGCCCAAAGTGGTTCCAGGATAACTCGTGTGAGAGTCGGTTAACTAAGTGAAAATTAAAATAACTTATACTAGGGATAGAGTAGCTTGAACATTAATAAGATAATTTAGCCTCGCTCATTGGCTCAAGGGCTTGTACGAGACTTGAGATGAGTCAGGAAGGCCTAGAATGGCAAGATCGTTATCTTGTCTTTACGAGAGATAATCGATCTCGTGCATGTAAATGAGCCCATTGAGGTTTCCGTGGATATCCCCAGAGGGGGGCCGGACCCAGGGAAGACTTTCCAGAGATCCCATGTAACCTTGGCGCTGACACTCCTCCGGCGACAACAAATGGGTATGGTGGTGTAACGCTGGTCATTTGTATAGTGATTGTACTCGATTTTGTAATTCGGAAGCATTGTAACCTTGATGTTAAGTGATGTGGTATGTTCTGTTTGCGCTTAGATTTTGTGTTAGCCCGCGGTCTAGTGGCAGATAGTCTTATCTAGGGAAATCCTTATACTATCTCCTAGCAAGGAGGGAGTGGGGCCTTTGGGTTCCACGTGGTCGGGTGGCATGCATCTTAATCCATTGGTACTTCTTCTTGTTCGTGTGGTCATGATTTCCAGTTGGAGAGCTCGTTGGATGCATTGCTTTCCTGGCTTCGTTCTTTTCAGTTGATCTTTATTTTATTACCCCTCATTTGTTATCGAGGTGGAATTTGTAAATTGTAATCATGATTATTGGATTTACCTCATTCGTGGAATGAGTGTTGTAATCTTATTGTTTAAATGTTGTTAATTGGAATCTTGAGGTATTTATTTTCCTTATTGTAATTTATCTTGTATGGGATGTATGTAATCTTAATTTTGTAAGTGATTAATGTTTTGGTTTCAGTTGATGTTAATTGTTGTTTGGGTTTTTAAGTAATCTTTATCTCGTGGCCTTAGAGGTTGTTGGCAATATGTATTCATCTTACATGTTATTTGTACTTAAACAAAACAAAAAAAATTGGTACATTTAAGTAATGAATTGCAACTTCCTCTAGGGTTATGCAGGGCATTACAATTTTGTTTGTGGTTTATCAAAACCATATTACTCCTCAACGATCCCAAAATTTATCTACAATGTTTGTATGCATGCACCATTTTATCAAAAGTTTTGGTTTATTAACATTAACTGGAAAACTAGTGCGGGGGTTAACAAATAAAGAGGCTATTTGGGCTTTGGTTATTCTGAGATCTTTCACATCATCATAAGATAATCCACATGCATAATATTCCCTCATGTCTTCTCACCACGAATGAAAGGCATTATGTTGGGTGGAGAGGGTTTCTATAGTTTTAATTATATCCTTCAATGTGTTTGACATCTCAAATAATCGGGGGATTCTCTTATAAACTTAAAAAATGCCCTTTAATTACTGTAATTTTTCACCAATTAATTCTTCAATTGATGGCTATGGAGGTGGTGGAGTGTTTGGTATTTGTGCATTTTCATTCTCAACTAGTGGATCATTTGGAATTTGTGCATTTTCATTTTCAGCAGCCATAATGCCCAATTAAAGTTAAAAACTAATAAATCTAATTGAAATTAGATAGTATAAATGAAAATATTGTAAAAATATCCTAGTTTTTAAAAGAAAACAAAAAAAACCCTAATTTTTAACAAAAATCTATAAAATTCTCCAATTTTTAATACAAATATATAAAAAACACTATTTTTAAATCAAAATCCATAAAAAACATTCATTTTAATCAAAATCCATTAAAAAAAAAAAAAAATCATTTTTAATCAAAAATCCATTAAAAAAAAATCATTTTTAATCAAAATCCATTCTAAACTCAAAATTTTCATAAAAATTAAATCAAAAACCCTATTTTGAAAAAAAAATCATAAAAAACTAATTGAAATTATACAAATTTAATTCAAAGTTTGATCAAAGCAAAGAAAAATCCAAAATCTAACTTTTTCAAAATGGATATTAGATAAATCAGATATTGGATATGTGGAGAACCTCCTCACTGTGTGCCGCCGCCTGCTTATGAATGCCAAATGATTTTAATAGGACCAATTTTTTTAAATATATGTTTTATTCAAATCGGATATCTAATATGGAGATCTTGGTTTGGTTTTTTCTTTGGAAGTGTGTACTGACACCCAAGCCACAAAAAAGTCAACTCGGCATTTCCACGTTTTTGGGTTGATGAAAAACGTAATTTTTTCTCCATTGCCACTTTTTGGCCCATCATGATCCTGCACATACCCATAAATTATTTTATTTATCATTTCAATAATTCTTATTGAAATGAATTCCATTCATGGTTCATATGATTCTTAATTAGCATAACAAGGTGCTTAGAGTCAAAGATTTAGTTGTGGAATCTCATAATAAAGACCTTAAGGTTCAATGAAGATGATCTTGGAATTTTTTCTTATAATAATATGTTTAGAATTCAATTATTGGAAAATAGAATGGCTCAAAGGTGCAAAATTTAATACTTGTTGAAGTAAAAAAACACTTTATGCTATTTTGCATAGGGTGTTGTTGATTGTTCTTCTATGGCGTTGAATAAATTATTTGATTTATGGTTTTTGTGTGGTGCTAATGGTTGCAAAGTAATAAATCAGTCCATGTTCTTCTTGATAAGGCCTTCTTAGCTATTTTTATGTGTGTTTAAGGTTGGTTCTTATTTTTCTAGGCCTTAACAAGGATTTCTTAGACTGGTAGTCTATATATTAAGTGTGAGATGAAACATTGGTCTTGCTTTTAATTACACTTGATGCAAATGCTAATGTGTGTATAAATGTTGTATGTGTCTAATTTTGCACAGACACATAAAAATATAATTGAACATCATGCATTGGATGCATATCTAGGAATTTGTTGTTTGGAAATATATATATATATATGGGTCATTGTTTAAACCAATAGTATTTGATGTATGGCTTTTGTTTGGTGGTTATGGTTGCATTAGAATAAAATTGTTAATGTTTGATTCCATTACGCATTGTTGATTATTGATCTCTAGGCTAGGCTATATTATTTTATTTTCGATTAGGTGTTGCTGAAGAGGTTGTATTGTTTCAATTTTTGATAGGGTGTTGTTGAATAGATATAGATAAATATATGTATATATACATACATATATATATATATATATACATATATATATACATACATATATATATATGTATGTATATATATATGTGCATATATATATATATGTATATATATATATATATGTATATGTATATATATATATATTTGAAGTTAGGTGCACATATATATGCATTGTTGATTGCACAAAGCACAACAAATTGTAGAGTAACAAACCAATGGAAAAAATACCCCAAGCTATCTAGCAACAAGTGACAAAAACTACATCATGTTAAAAAAAATATTCCGATGAAAACATAGCTAGAAAATGGAAGCCATAGAAAAAAGCCCACAATAAAATCACAATAAAAAACCCATGTAAACAGCTAGCTTTTCTGTGAAAAAAATTAGCAAGAAATTATCATAGGTGACACTTTTATTTTTCTTTTGCAACCATTGTCCCATGCAAAAAATAAAAAATAAACTCTAACCACCTACACAGAAGTGGTTGTTATACAGATATATCCATAGGTGGTTTTCAAACAATAGAATGTTGTTTGCATCTAATGTCAGCAACACATAGACCTCTAGACAAGAAATATAAAATCAAATAGAAAAAAATGGGGCCTGCTCTCAGCCCTATCATATTGGGTCATTAAACATGATGGGATCTCACCAAACCCCTAAGCAAGAACATACATTGTTCACCATTCTGATCAATGGCCAAATCAATCTTCCTTATGACACTTACTATATAGTCTATCATTCTAACAAATCTTTTTTGAGGCTAAAACAAATAATAACTAAGGTGTATTTAATGCATGCAATACATATATATGCATTGTTGATTGTACTATACAAAAGACACATGAGAAGCACACAGTAAAACCCACAAAAAATACACGAATTCACAATAACAAACCAATGCAAAAATAAACAATATTCCCTTCCACCCATCGCGTTTACATGGAAACCATAGACCAAACAATATAGACTAAGCTACAAAATAACAATCAACAATGCCCTTTGGAAAATAACATAAAGTGTTTTCAAAAGAATCGAGTAATGGTTTTTTTCAATATGCAACTCTTTGTGCTTGCTCCACATGCACCTATTGCCTCTGCTTTCTCTTTGCTCACTTCTTTCTCCACTGCCTACAAAAAAATGGGCAAATAATTATCACAATCAATACTTTTGTGCTACTTTGCAACCTTCACCCATCCAACAAAACACAAAATAACCTCCAACCACCTTGACAGAAATTCCACAGTTGATGATCGCACTTGCACCTTCAGAGAAGCTTACCCTCCTCACTCACAGTTATCTTGAACAACAAGCTAAACCCAGAGAATGACATCCAAAAATGTCTTATTGAAAATTGAAACAATATAGCCTTTTTCCCAATAGGACCTTATCAGAAAAAAAAATATAGCCATAGGGTAACATCCTATCAAAAATTGCACAGGCATTCGCTATGTTTTCCAAAGCTTCAAAAGGAATTTATTACTTATAGCCATTTCCACTACACGGAAACCATACATCAATTAATGTTGATGCCATTTCACTAGCCTTCTCTATAGGTGCAGTAAATGCTTTTAACTTAAAGATCAAAAAATAATCTGCCGCCTTTTTCTCGGCCATGCTAAACGAAGGCCATAAATGAAACAATGTAGCCTAAGGTAGACAACAACAATCAACAATGCGTTATGCAAAACAACATGAACTGCATAAAATTGACTATTCTATTGCATTGCAACCATTGCCACAAAATGAAAGCCATAAATGAAAAAAAATTGGTATCAATAGTCAACTAGATGGGGAAACTTGCAAAATACTAAAAATCATAGTGACAAACCCATGCAAAACCATCACTACAAAAGTTGAACCATAAATCAAACAATATTGGTTTGAACAAACTATATAGTCTTTTTTCAATAGAACCTTATCAAAAAGGAAACAATATACCCTAAGATAGAGAACAAAAATCGACACTCCCTTACAGAAAACAATGCAACCTGTATAACATTAACTATTTCATTGTGTTGCAACCATCGCCACAAAAGAATTACTTCCAATAGTGAGCTAGATGGAAAACCCAAAAAACACAAAAAGCTTGCAGTAATAGATTGATTAAAAACCTTCACCACAAAATGCAAACCATATATGAATCAATATTGCTTTCAACAACAACCCAGATGGAAAAAAATCACAAAAAAAACACGAGATTAACTATTTTACAATCACTGGGACAAAATGGAATCCATAAATGAAACAATGTATTTTGTAAATATATATATGTTTGTGGCAAGCTATATTGTTTGATTTTCCAAGAATGCCTTACCAAAAATTGCACAAGCATTCCTTGTGTTTTCCAAGGGTTTTAAGGGCAAGTGTTGCTCACAACCATCACTGCTACATAGAAAACATACAACAATTAATGTTTATGCCATTTTGTTGGCCTTCTTTATCAATGTGCCAAATGTTTTTTATTTAAAAATAAAAAACAAAGCACCACTAGTTTTGGATGGGTTTGTTGCTATGAATCTTTGTGTTTTTCAAGTGTTCCCATCTGATGCAGTCCTTAATTTTAGTTTTCTTGTGTGCACATATGTATGTATGTAAAATTAGATGTAGACAACATTCATAGGGAGAGGGTCCAATAGTCGTGCAGGGTCTAATAGTCGTGCACCCAATCGTAAATATAATACCCAATAGTCATTTATATAATGTCCAATAGTTGTGATTTGACTACCCATAATTAAACAAAATGTATGCTTTTGATCTTAAAAGCAACCAATCATGTGATACCACAT